>JANZYN010000094.1:0-127683 GCA_025583755.1 Cordyceps tenuipes | reverse complement strand
TCCTCCTCCTCGGCATCGGCTCCTTCCTCTTCCACGCCAGCCTCCGCCAAACCCTCGAGTTCGTCGACGAGCTCTCCATGATGGCCCTCCTCTGGTCCATGCTCCACGCCCTCCTCACCCCCCCCCCCCCCCCCCCCCGCGCCCCCCCCCCCCCCCCCCCCCCCCCCCCGTCTCTGATTGAGCCTGTGGCGACTATTGGGTTGGATGAGTGAGATTGACTGATGATGGCAAGGGATGGGCCGGCGTGTGCGTGTCAAGGTGGTGATGGTGCCCGTCAGCAAGGAAAGCCTACATCGCGGGGCTTGCATTCCGACGCGGCCAACGCGGCTCGGCTGGCCATCGCAACCAACCGTGCGAATAATGGACCAGTTTCTATTCTTGTCACAGTTCACGAGGGAATTTCCATGTACCACTCGCAAGGGGACATGCTGTCATCCCACGCCGTGTTGGTGGTACATTGTGTTTCCTTGCTGGCCTCCCTCTCTCTGGCCTGAAAGTTGTACAAAAAAAGTTGGCATGTAACCGATCCGACCCCGACCCGGTTGATTGCTGCCGCTCCGGGTGCCAGCATGCAATGTCGCTCCTTTTTGTTCGGTCTCATCTCGCCAGCAGACAAGGTTGCAGAGCGACGGGCATAGACTGGGCAAAGCAAATTCCACCGGACCTCAGGACAAAAGGAAAAGTCAGTCGCAGCATCTTGGTTTTTCCAGCCCAGCGCCATGCACCTGGGTGACTGGGGTCTACTTGCTTCTTTCCCTTCCCCGGATGCTACTGTGCAGCCACGGCGCAACGAGTGAGACGCCTCGTGAGTTGTAATGTCGTGGTGCCATGCGCCAGTTGGGACAGCAAGTGGTGACACAACCACATTGTCTCTCATTGTCGGCACATTCCAAAGAAAAAAAAAAGGGTCGCAAAGTCCCTTTTCGATAAACCAACCAATATACCAGAAGCATTCATGCCAAAGCCGAAGCCGAAGCCACAGCCTCGCCTCAATCTGCAGCCAGGACAAGTCCTACTTTATTGGTACACACGAAGTTGCTTTCTTTTTCCGCCGTTCCCGCAAACTGTTTCTGCCCCAGTTGCCACATGATTGGTTCTGTGAGCTGCGCTCGCGTATCGCTGCACATTTCAGACACATCATCCATCACGGTGGGGGAGAACGGCCGGCGTTGCTTTTTCTCCCTCCTTTCTCTGCTCTGTCTCTTCCCTGCAGCAAGCGCTGGGCTCCTGGCGAGCTAGCTGGCTGTTCATGCATGCAGAGTGGCTGACCTTTGACGGGGTGGCCTGGGGACCTGGCCGGGCCGGTACGTGCGAGCAAGGCTGGTGGCGTGCGGCGGCCCAACAACATCCGTCTCCCAACGGGCCGCCAGAAAATAAGAAAATAAGAGAAAATGAATTCCAACGCGAAGCTCAAGTGGGCAGCTGGAATTTTATCACGCTCTTGATTATTTTTATTGTCTTTTTATTCTCCGGCTGGCTGCGGGCTGGCCACAATTCTGGGTGTGCAGGGGTTGCTTCGATAGTGCAATGCGGTTGCACTTCCCGTGGGGCGGGGGCGTTGCAAGGGCCGAGAGTCTTTTTGCCTTGGCATCCTCCGCTGCACTGGTGGGTGCACCGCACAGAAGGGTTTTAGTGCCTCTCGAGTCCCTTAGCGCCCTCGGTACAATGCTCGGTGCCTGGAGCTACCTGGAGCTACCTGGAGCTACCTCACAAGTCTCTGTGGCTAGCGAGCGATAGCGTGGCATGTGCTGGCCGCGGGCTTCGCTTCTTCGTTTCAGCGACCCAACAACGTTGAACAGCGAACAATGCTCACGCGCTCCACTGTATTCGAAGGTACCTACTTGCAACCCTCTTAGCGTCCTTTCTCAGGTCCCTGGAACGGCATCCACGGCTAGTAGTTTGGCTAGCCGCTCGCTATCGCTGCAGCTGTGCTGTGCTTCCTCTCAGAGAGAAAAGCCTCACTAACTAGGTACCTACCTTGCCTACCTTGGTAGACACCTTGCTATCTGCTGCCTCGTACTTATCCCGACTCGTCCTCCACTCCTCGTTCCTGCGTCGAGACAAGCCATTACGAATGTTCCTCTTCCACACCCTGGGCAGCTTTGTTTTATACTACAGACTCACTATCCTTTTTATCCCTGCCTTTTCGCTCTCTTGCGTCCCTTTTCTTCCCTCTCCTATCCAAGTTACACTACACTACAGTACAAGTACAGGAGCTTGGACATCTTCTCCTTCCTTCTCTCAAACCAGCCTCGCCTCCTCCAGCCAAACTCTAAACTCCAAACACTGACCATTCGCCCTTCTTCTTGGCCTCGCAAACAGTACTTTTCAACTCTCGAGCGTCTTCGTTTCGCCCAGGATCCCGACTCCCAAGACTCAGACACGACTCCCTCACCTTCGTTGGACAATCTCCTCAAGCTCCATCCTAATATCAACCCTGTTGTGGCTGCCAACGCAAACAGCGCTCCCTTGGCCCTCGCTACCTCCACGTCTAGATCACTCCAAGACAGCCACCAGCCTGTTCGTCTAACCGTGCTCTCCAAGCTCCCGTCTGAGACCCCTCCCCTCGCTGGACTCGGCGCTATTCCCCGCCGCCCTGGATCTGCTCTGGTTCGCCTGAGCTCCAGTCCGGCCCTTGACCTTGACCGACACACCACCTCCACCAAGCTCGGCCTGTGCATGCTACAAAATAGATCTGACAACCACCACACCTCGACTCCGACCTCTTATCGGCACAGCGTCATTCTTGATGCCGCAGACGAAGCCCTGATCAAGCGTGGGAAACGACACGCCACTCAGCCTACGGCTCGCCAATTCAACAGCCAATCCAACAGCCACTTACACCGCGCTGCCTCGCTCGAATCCCTCGCCAACAGCATGCAGTCCCACATTACCGATGCCGCCTGGTTGGACGGCCGCCTCAAGGAGACGGAAGACTCACTCTACGACAGCCTTCGTTGGCTGGAAGATGATATTGACCTACGCCTCGACCTCGACGACTACCAAGTCCGCGAGGATGAACCGTGTGGAAAGAAGAGCTCTGCGTCTTTCAGCCGCAAGCTCTCCATCTCTTCCAAAGTCACATTCGGTCGTGCCTCGTCTACATTAAGCCGTCCTGCCACGAAAGAAGGCGTTGCATCCTTTGGCGGTTCTGTCCTGTCACTCCACAACCCTTCTCCCAATGGCCATGTCCGCAGACGCTCACGGGCTTTATCGCTCATGTCTATCAGCAAGCAGTCACCGGTCGACGTTTCCGCTCCCGGGTCTCCGTCTCCTCTCATGGATGCTGCTGCGCACTACCAAGACCCCGAAGCCCGCATGAAGCTCCGCGTCTACCTCGCTTCGCCTCACAAGTTTGACGAAGCCGTCGAGTTTGGCTTTCCTTCTACCGAACAGCAGCCCTTGAGTCCAACAACGCCGCCCAAGCGCCTGGATTCCCTGCCTCGTAACGCTGAACGTGGCGGCAACCTCCGCATGCAGACGCTCGTGGAAGACAGGCGGTGCTCGCTACACAGCGATGAAACTATTGCAACGGAGCCTGACTCGCCTCGCACGCCCGACACAATGGACGAGCCGGCAGCACCATTCAACACTTGCATGGCGCAGGGCCGTGAAGCTGCCAAAGTCGACTATACGCAGGCCCACGCATACTCGAGGGAGATGACACTGCGCATGACACTGACACGGCCAGATCTGCGTGCCAATGAGAGCCAGATCTATGGCTGGCAGAACAGGATGTCGGCGTTCGTGTCGGACAGCCCCCGCTCGCAATCTGGACCCATGACCGAGGACGAGCTCAAAAAGGACAGCATTGAGCGACAGCTGGCGGCAATTGACCAGGAAAACCTCCTGTACCCAGAGCAGAGCTCCATGAAGCGCTTCTGGAACCGCGTTCGCCGCACATGATGTGACCATCTACGGAGGGCAAAGACGAATGCTCTTTGCTCGAATCTTGAAAATATTTCGGTTCACGGCCTCTTTGCTCAACATCACACGCCCACGTCCACGTCCACCATGCTCACGCCAGCATGCTTGCATCGCATGCATGGCCACCCCATTCTTATTCTGCAACTGGAAAGATTTTTGTTGTTTCTTTGCACTGTAGCGTGTCGCATTGGAGAAGAATCGTTCTGACTTGTTCTGCCTGCTAGCTATATTGTCCCCGTTTTGCTTCTGGAGCACCTGCCTTTTTTCTTTCGGGCTGGCACTCATTCGAGTGCATTTGGGCTGATATACCGGTTTCCTACTTTATCATTTTTTTTGCGGCTAATGACATTGATGGCCTAGAGGGTTTCTTTTCGTTTAAAAAGGGTTGTTGTTCGTTTTCTTTCTCTTGGTTGATTTTGTTTTATACCCACTACTATCGCATTTTTAGCCGTTTCATATTCTCCGTCACTCTCTATATATCCCAATTTTTTTTTACCCCGCCAAGGCATTGATGATGAAGGTTTAATACAAATTCATTCCATTCCCGAATCTACGCATGTCCATGACTCGAGCATGTGAAGCAACGTGGCGGCCGAGAGCGCTCCCGCGGACAAAAGGAATTGCAGATTGAGGCCGTTTTTCCCTAGGTACATGTGTGCTCGTTTGCTGCTATGCATAAAATATCAGGGTTTTATATAGCTGGGATATCCCATGTTAGCCGTTCGTTTCCCTCCTCCGCCCTGCGCTCTGACGACGTTTCACGAAACAAAGCCGGAGCGTCGTCCCCGAGCCCGTGGGGGGGAAGGGGAAAGGGCGCCCCCCCCCCCCACCACGACTGGAATTGGATTTTAATGGCGCGCGCGCCGCTGTTGGGTTGTTGATGATGAAACCGGGGAGCGAAGGGACGGGGGGGGGGCGGGCGGGAGAAGCACGCCACGGGATCGGAAACGAACAAAGAAGGTCAAAAACAAGTCTACTCCCCAACCGGGGGCGGGCGATTACATGAAACACAGAAACAAGCGCTTGTTGCTATTTTCAACCCCAGCCTCCTCTTTCTTCGTTGATGGAGAGGCCTGAGCTTGGGCAACGGTCCAAGGCAACAGACTTTGGATGGGAGTCACGCAGAGTCAAGATATTTATTCCGAATTCGTTTTTGTTTAAACCGCTCTGTATGAAGCCCGCGAGAATCGCATGCCACTAACCTACAGCATACAAGCTTTGTCCATCTCTATTTGCGCTGCCCTCTTATACATCCTCATCACTGTCCTCGCCTAGGAGCTCCCCGTCATAGTCTTCGACTCGCGAGTATCCCCGTCCGCGGGCAAAGCTCTGCCTCGTAGTGAACCGACGATTCCAGCTACGCCCGTCGCCGCTGCCGCCACCGGCGCGGTGATAGGCGCCCACCGCCGTGCGCCACACGCTCGCGCCCAGGACCGGCAGCGCCGCGACCACGGCAGCTACCCCGGCAATGGCCATGACCGGATACTTGATCCACGGCTGGTCGCTGTCAAAGGTCGACGACGACTCGCCCAGTCGGATCTGTCCAAACTTGCCCGACCAGTTGCGGTACACGTACCACCCAATCGCCGCCGCCGCCGCTATCGGAATCACCACGGCCAAGAAGATGGCCACCCCCGACGTCCTGTGCTTCTTGGCCACCTCGCCTTCGTATCCCGCGCAGTCGTGCTCCGTCGACGTCTTGTCATACTCCTTGCCGCCCTCGCACGTCGTGAGCTGCAGCCGACGGTACCCCGTCGGCTCAAAGTACGTCGTGGCGTTGTACTTTTCACACCACTCCTTGCCGGACAGTGGCTCAAGCCCCTCCACCAAGACGCACTGCCCGCTGCTGTCCATTTCAAAGTTGTACGCGCTACGATGTCTGGTTAGCTTCCATCAATTAGGCCCTCTCGTGTGGTTTGTAAAACGTACCATTCGTAGTCACGCCGCGTGCAAGCGCAGTTCTCCTTTTTGTACAGACGCTGCATGTCCTGCTCATTGTAGCAGTTGCGGTCCGTCTTTTTACGCAAGTACTTGGCAATATGGCCAAAGACACAATCATCGTCCAGCATGGGGTGTTTTGGAGACCAGAGGTCGTAGTCAGGGTCCCCTCCTTCCTTTCCGAGACTGCCAAGCTTGCAGGGCTTGTCGGTGAGGCCTGTAAAGTCGAGGTTGACGGTGAAAACCTTGCCATCTGCTGACCGGCACCATAGGAGAAAGTTGCGCGAAGTGCCAGACGACAAGGTGGTAATGTCAAGCACCGTCACCTTGTCATCGGCAAACTTGTAGTCGGCCCACGTCTTGCCTTCGTCAGTTGAGTAGGAAACCATGTTGGTCGTGGTTTTGCTGTCATGGGTGGCGCGTTCTACCAGCACAATGATGGATCCTTGGTCGCCATACTGCCATGTCCAGTGCCCCTTCTTGACGTTGCGCCAAGTAATGCCGCCGTCGGCTGTCATGAAGGTGTCTGCCTCCTTGATATCGCCTAGAGTAGGCCCAACATTGCCGATGCCAAACATGAGGCCCACAGCAGTAGCGGCGGCGAATGTCTTGCGCCTGTCATCACGTTCCGTGTAATGATGCAGGTGCAGGCCGCAAGACTCGTCACCCTTGGAGCTGCTGCACGGATATGACTTTCCATCCACGTTTTTGCTGGGAGGAGCCAGATAGCCCCATTCAGCACCGTCGTTGCGTGAAATCTTGGTCTGGAGCTTCTTGGTTTTCTCATCCTTGCCGGGGTTGGTGACAACGTTGATCACCTCGAAGCCTTCCAGGCCAGCCACCTTTTCAAAGTCAACATAGGGCGTCTCATCGCAGTTCACATTTGAGGCGCTGAGCACAAACGATGTGCCGTTCGAGTTGCTCTTGATGATGGAGCCGTACTGCTGGCCGGCGCCGTTGTCCGTCTTGACAAACAGATTCAAAGCATGTGTGGAACTCTCCAGGGCCGTGTATTGGCTCTCGTGACCTTCGTGGAACTTGTAGGGGAAGTGCACATTTTCAAAATGCTTGCCGTCGACGCTAACAAGAGGCTTGACACCTCCCGCTTTGGCATCCTTCTCGGCTAGGATGATATATTCGTCCATGGTGATGAATGCGTCGATTTCGCCGTCCAGCATCGTCACGTCGTCATCAAAGAAGTCGTCGCTGGAGACGATTGCCAGCGGAGACTCGGCGTTTTCTTCGCGATGCGCCAGGCAGACAATCTGCTTCTCCGCGCGAATATTGTACTGGGAATTGCCCGTGAATTCACACCTCTCAACATACTTTCGAACGGTGCGCCAGTCATCACCGCGATCCGTCGAAACCGAGGCTTTCAAGTAGCAAGTCTCCTTGCTTCCCACCTTCTCACACGTCTTTCCAACCCAGAGAATCCAGTCCTTCTTATCAGGATGGAAGCTGAATGGGCTATCCTCAAAGGCTTCAGACGGAGCAGTGAAGGGATGGAAGCTCTGTCCACGATCAATGGTATAAAACACCCTGTTATCTTTGGCAGTAGTGAAGTAAACAACATCGTTGAAGTAGGAATGAGGGACGATATTTTGGATCGACTCTCCTTCAAGAATTCGCTCCCATTTCTTGCCGTGGTCGGGAGACCGCCATAGACGATCATCTACTTTGAGAAGCCCACCGCTGCCCTGCTCAGCAGCACGCACAATGACTGTCTCGTCCTTTGACGAACTGGCCTCGCCACGCTCGAGATAAAACTTTTGGAAGTCGTTCAGGTCCGTATCAAAATCGTTCTTCTTGTGAGAAACCTCGCCATTAGCAGGGTTAGAGTTGTCGCCTCCATGATTGCCATCGTCCTTCCCACCGCCCTTACCACCATCTTTGCATTCACGCTCAACTGTATCATCCTTCTGGGCACCATCCTTTCTTTTGCAGCTGTTTCCTGGGATCAGCCTCCACCCGGACGAACCCTTGAAAGTTTTTTCGCCCTCCTTGCAGGACCCTTCAGGAATGACAAGAGAGCCGACTTGGTTGCACTTGGTATTGTCTTCCGAATCACGTTGGAAGTTGTAGTCGCATTCAAAGTCGGCATCAGAACATTCACAGTCCTCTGTCTTGGCAATCGGCTCTTTGAATTCGTTCTTGATGAAGCAATCCGCCGTCTTCTTTCTGCGGGTAAACGTCTGTTTGTGACCCATGATGCACTGTGGCTTGCCGTCAGCATCGGCACGAGCGTGCCATTCCTCCATATCATCATTGCCGCATTTCCGTTCATGTAGACCCTCAAAGTCAACGGCAATGCTATAGAACTGGCCCTTGCCAGTGCCAATGAGAAGAAATTTCAGGCTGGTAGCATCCTGCACGGAGGTGAGAAACTCGGGCTTTATCTTCAGACCATCGGGAAAAGACACAGTGTCCCATTTCTCGCCGTGGTCGAGAGAAAACGATAGCTTATCAATATCAGCCTTGAGAGAGTCTCTCACAGCCACAAGAATGGATCCAGAGTCGCCAAACTCATACTTGTGCTGTCCGTCGAGAGCCTTCTTCCAGCTCCGGCCGGCATCATCGGAGACATACAGGTTCGATTCCGAAGACTTTTTGAGAGATTTGCCGGTATTTCCGTTGCCCATAACTAGTCCTGGCGCGGGACTGGAAAAGACGCGGCCAATGTTGTCCAGCTCCGTGATTGAATGCAAGTGGATCGTGTCCTCTCCGGCTCTGAGCGACTCGAATGTTCTTCCGTCGTCGAAAGTGATTTGGCTGACTAGAACCTTTGATTTGCCGTGCTTATCAACATCCTTTCCGTTTTCCACAGTGTTGACAAGATAGACGCCCTGGATACCGCTGACGTTTTCGAAATCGACGTGTCCCTTTCTATCGCGGTTGGTATAGGGGACGTTCTCGGTAAAGTATGTGCCGTTGGAATTACTGGTGAAGAGAACACCCATTGGCCTTGACGGAGCGGAAGTCATGACATCGACCTGGATGCTGTAGTTCGTGCTCTCTAAAACAGTATAAGCACCCTGGTTGATGGCGTGCGAGTGCTCTTTCGAGTCGGCGCTGGGAAACATGGCACGATGCCACTTTTTTGTATCATCGGTCACATAGAGAGCCATTTCGTCACTTCCGGTCGAGGTTGTAGCCACTAAAAGATAGCCTTTGACGATCGCGACATTGTTAACGCCACGGACTGGCTTACTGACATCGAGATCGGGCTCGAATTCTTGAATTTCGCCCTTTTCCTTCTTGAAGTAGTCGTCGGAAAAAACAAGGCGCTGCTCTTGTTTTCGGAAAGAGAGCTCGTCGCGAATAATGCACAAGACTCTAGATTCATCGAGATCCTTATCGCCAGTGGTGAATTCAGGCGTCGACTTAGCCCACCAGCAGCCAGCCGTGTCTTCACGAAGCTTTCCGGCAGATTTGAAGCCGTCGGTGGTGAAAATGGCGGCTTCATCACAGAATATAGCGTCACAGTCCATGCCGTTGAATATTATGCGCTTCGGATCGGCAGCGTTGAAAGTTAGAACCTCGGGCTGGAATCGACTTGGCGGTAGTTTGGAGTCGAACTTGGACCAGCTTTCTCCGCGATCCTCGGTAAGATAGTGCTCATGACTGGCTGTTAGAATAAAGGCCGTCTTGGCGTCATGGGGATGCATGACAAGCAGAACGGCCTTGCCCTCGGCGACGTCAGCGACCCTGGCCCACTGGACGCCAGCATCCTTGGACCAGAAGATGTTGCCGGTGTCGATATTGTGCCATATTATGGAGTCGCTATCTTCGAAGTAGTTGAGATTTTGGGGGTAGCCCTCGATTTTAGAGGCAGAAATGGTGGGTTCGTCCTTTGCCAGGGCGATTGTCCAGATCCAGGAGAGCAAGAGGACACGCCACCAAGGCACAGCCAGTGGGCTGCAGATCCTCATTGCGACGGAAGAGCGGGGGTTTGTTCTATCATGTAGTATCGGCGACGAAAAGACTGTGGTCGGAGGATGGACTTGGGCTGACAGATGCGAGAAGGCTTGCTGGTCATCGGGGAGCGGAACAGGAAGTTGAAGATGCGGATTGCGTGTCCAGTCGAGCTGAAGCTCGTTGCGTCAGAGGACATTTCTAGGCGCTGGACCTGTGGCTTGCGCGGCTTTGCTTGACAGGTTAGGACGAATTTGGATGTGGCGCAGTTATCATTGTGGCTTGTGGACCCACACAAGCTCCTCTCCTTCGCTCATGGAAGTTTTGGACAGATATCCGAAGCATGACCCTTCCGTTTTTTCCGCGAGCTATTTGTATGCTTATTTCTGTGAGTATCATTTCGTATGCAAAAAGGAGCTCTCCTTTCTGCTCTTCTGGACTTGTGTAGTTAGTGCATAGTTACTGGCGCATCTCCCTTGCTCATCGTGGTACCACTTGTTCAGCGTGTAAGTTTACTACCTAGTGAGTCGAACCTGGCCCTGACGTAGTAGAGGTACTATAGCGAATTGCTGAACGGTAGAAAACCGCGGCTGGAACTGAAAGTTGGCAATGGCTCACGTCTCCCGGTACCTGCCAATGGATTAAGTCACTATTTTTATTCGGAACCCATCTTATTGAAATGCCGCGCAGTTGGCCAGTAATGGGGCAGGCTCATGGAGGATGGGTGCTGTGGCAACCAGCAAACGCGACTGCTCAAAACAAAGTTTACCGTGTAGTTACTGTGTAGCAAACCAAAACAGAGGTCGCGGCGCAACAGCAGCAACAGCCATTAATAGCTTGGGATTGCTGCTCGTGAGGCCTCGGAGTATGAGCCATTGCGAATTGAGGCCTTTTTGCGAGGAGAAAAGGGAGGGATCACCATGATCGATGAGGGGTGAACCCGTCGTATGTGTGGTTGGCATGTGCCTGTACCTCTCCTTACAGGGAACTGTACCTGTGATAGTGGGTACATTAGGGGCTGCAGCCTTGTGCCCAGGGGCCTGTCGGTTCTAGGAATCCACTGTAAACTCCTAGGTAGGTACGGTACACACTTGGTACTTGGTCAGGTCAGCGCAGGACGAAGCCCAGTGTAGACCAGCGTTGCTTTTCTTGCGCCGAAATAGAAAGCAATCTACTTCCAATATACTAATAAGAAAGGCAACCCACAGCCACCACTGCTTGTCCTAGTCAGGTACCCCTACAAGGGCCCGTCGGCTGCCCCTCCCTTGCAATATATTATTAGCAGGCCCCCGCTAGACAGTGGACAGTGGGCCATGAGCGCCGCCAAAAGCCTCCCGCCTCCACGCTTCTTCTTCTTCTCTCCTTGCGCGCCGCTTCTGTTTTGATCCTTGTTTTCCTCCATGTTCCTTTAATAAACGTCGCTTGCCGCTCGCTTCATCCTCTCTCTTGCTCTTAACCACCCTTTTTATTCCAGCGTCATCTGCGCTGCTGCTTCCAACGCTCGTCTCTTCGTCACCAGTACCAGTACCTTGGTCGCTTCTTGTGCTTGCTTCCTGGCTCCCCTTGTAGCCCCGCGATCCAGTGTCCTCGTCCTCATCACACCAATACCCAACACCCCTTTTCGCCGCCCACAATGTCTGCTGCCTACAAGCAGTTCTTGGCTTCGCCAAACGCCTCGTTGCTCGCCGACAATGCCTCACTGCATTACATCACCACTCTTACCAACTTCGCTGGTGCTGCTGAGATTGTCCAGCACTTGACTGCCCTGCGCAGGCAGGTCACCAAGAAGCAGGAAGAAGTCCTCAGCCTCGTTCAAGGTCAAGATGCGATTGTTGTTGAGGTGCACACAGCTCTCGAATTTCTCACTAGTGGTGGTGTCTACCTTCCCAAGCTTGACGATAACTTCTTGTCCGATCGCACTGCCTATGTTGCCATTGTAAGTTGGGTATATCAACACGACCGTTTGCGCGCTTGCTAACGACTTGCTCAACTGTTTAGACGCACTTTGTTACTTTTGACGCCGACGGAAAAATTCTTCAGATTCGACAGCAGTGGGACCAAGGTGCTCTGCTGAAGCAGCTCGATATTGTTGGCAAGACTGGCCGCAACTGGCCGATCCAAGACAGCCGCGAGCAACTCCGACAGATTCAGTCCTGCCTCAAGACTGTTGGCAAGGGTGCCCAAAAGGCCTCGGACGGTAGCGATGTTGTCATCCGCACTCGCCACAACACAAACAATGCTCTGCGCGACCCCCACGCCTCCCTCAACCTGTACGGAAGCAGAGAAGAGATTGAGTCGGCTCCCATGAAGCCCGCCACCAACCCTTACGCTGGTCAGCGCCCCCCCAGTCAGCGCGCAATTCTTGACATTATCGGTGACGAGTCGGAGGAGAGCGGCAACAGTGTCCACCGTTCTGCTTCACCCAGCAAAGCTGGCTCCAACAGGAACTTTCAGCCCTCCCGCATCTTCGATGGCAAACACGATCCTGAGGAGGTCGAGACTCCCAAGAAGGCTGACAAGTTTATCAAGCCTCACCCTTCCAAGTACAATCACTTTGACTTTGTTGATGGCTCTGATCCCCGAGATGGCCCGACGCGTGGCGTCGACTTGGACAAGCGACCCAAGTCAAAGCACGATAGCCAATGGTCCTTCGATGACTTCGTTACTCCCGCCAAGCCAACTGCCAGCAAGGGCATGCGCTCACAAGATGTGCAGCATTGGAACCCCGAGTTGCAGTTCTCCAATGACCCCTCCGAGCGCCAACCCAATGGTAAGGGTCGTCGTGACGCAGAGACGCACTTTGAGATTCAGGATGATGGTGAGAAGGACGCCCGCCAGGAACGTGTTGGTCTCCCTCGCGGTGCCATGTCTGGTGAAGGCCGAAGTATGTACAACAACAAACTCTTTGACGAAGTTGATCCCACCCCTGGTCCCAAGCGTGCTCTCAACACCGTCACCAACCTCAAGGATCGCAGCAAGGACTTTGACCCTCACTTCGAAATGACTGATGAGTCACCATTGCCGCCCCAGCGAACTCAGAATGCTCCTGAGGGCAAGATGAAGATGGCCAAGATGATGGACCACAACTGGGAGGTCTATGAGCAGTCGCCCCTGAAGGAGAACAACAGACCTCGTCCCACCACCACTGCCAGTAACCAGAAAATCCACATTGCCGGCGATGGTATGGGCTCAAGAAAGGGAGCTACTCACGGCGATCAGGACAACAAGATTCATATTGCCGGTGACGGCATGGGTGGCCGTAAAGGCACCTCTCGCGCCTGGATGACTGGTGGTGATGAGGATGAGGATGAACAGCCCAGCGTGCAGCCGCGCGGCCGTGGCGCTGCTAAGAAGACTGAGGGGTTTTGGGAATTCTAAACCTCAGTCTCGACAAGCTGCAGGCTATTGGAGTCTCAAATTTAACTTGGGAATGCCGTTTAGCCGAGTCTATCTGCTATGCTTTACTCCAACTGTTTCTTCAACAACCAATGATGTCTCGAGGCAGACAGATCGCTTTCCGTCCTTGGATTTTTACTGTCTCAGTTTGCTGATTGTCCGTCTGCCTTTACGACGCGCGGCCGCCGTCGGTGCTGGCACGTTTGGTCATTTTGTTTTTGCCCCAAAAATCGCCGCATTTTGTCGGCTTCTCTTTTGGTGTGGTGTATTTTCTTTTACGCTTTTATGAATTTTGGCAAGCTTTTTTTTACGACACATAGCCCCCCCACGTTGACTACCTAGACTGATTTTTTTCTCCTTTTTCTTTACCCAGACTCGCAAGAGAGTAGACAGAAAATATACCAGAAATAATTGCCAATATGTCTTTTCTCACTGAATCGTGGCCAAATCGTAGTCATCGCGGTGCTGATGCATTTAATTTCGCACAGGCCTGCAATTAATGGATTTCGTTTCATGCTGCGAACGCATAATATATACAGAACCAGAACAAAAGCCAACAACGCCCATTGATTCGCTAATATACCCAATAAAACTCGCTCAATAACTCGCTCAATAAATAGACGCCCCGCTGCATAAATCAAATAGATTTTCATCAAAAAATCGGCACCGGTAAGCCGTTTACACAAACATGATGCCGAAAAGAAGACAAGCCGACAAGGAAAGAATGGAGGAGGAATCAACAGATGAATTTATACCACTTCTTCCACTTGGGCCAGGTCATGCGCTCCTCCCTCTCCTGGGCGACGAGGACAGGGAGGTTCCAGTCGCGACGGCCGGTGTCAATGTCCATTTCGCTGATGCGGACGTAGCGGGTGCGGTAAAAGAGCTTGTGCGCGCCGTAGCAAACGAGGATGATCGGTGCGCTCATCCACTTGAGGAAGAGGTTCTGGGCAATGGCGGCGCTGGACATGGTGCGCCATCCGATTGGGAAGGCCGCAACCCAGAATTGTGCCACGACGACGATGAAGTTGAGGGCGAGGCCGAAGTAGGACCCCCCGACACCGACCTGGGAGCGAAAGGGGAGCTCGGCGACGGAGCGGCCGGCGAGGTGCCAGGCACGGCGGAAGCGGATGTGGCAGAGGCATATGGAGCCCCAGGTGAAGATAGAGGAGAGACCGGAGAGGGCGAGGAGCCAGTCAAAGACGTTGGATTGCGCGCCGCCGGCATCGGCGAGGTAGGCGAGGAGGCCCACGGCACCAGCAATGACGATAGCAACTAACGGACGACCCTTGCGGTCAACATACCCAAGTAGCTTAGGCGCCTGGTTGAGGTTAGCGAGCGCGGCGAGGGTGCGTGAGGACCCAAAGACGGCCGAGTTCCCAACAGAGAGAACGGCGACGAGGATAACAGCGTTCATAACTGAGGGTAGGATCTGGATGCCAGCGTCCTCGATTGCGATAACGAACGGCGACGCCGTGGCGTCAGCCTTACTGCTGCCACCGAGCAGCCGCGGATCGTTATACGGGACGAGTAGGCCAACGAGCGTCAGTGCGACAATGTAAAAGAGCGTGATACGCCAAAAGACTTGTTTAATAGCCGTGGGCAGTGACTTGCGTGGGTTTGCCGTTTCGGCCGCCGCCAGCCCCACGAGTTCGGTTCCAGTAAATGCAAAGGCTGCCGTGACGAAGACGCTGCACAGGCCCTTGAAGCCGTTATTAAAGGCACCAGGGTCCCGCCAGAACTTGCCACCAATGTAACCGCCGTCGGGTGTCCCGCCGCAGTTCAGCACGATACCGAGGAGTCTGTAGGTGAAAAGAGGATGTGAGTTTTGGAGTGTGTAAAGGGTGAGAGCGACAACGCTTACATGAAACCGATAACCGCAATAATTTTGATAATAGAGAAGAAGAATTCAGCCTCGCCGTAGCCTTTCACGCCAAACATATTAATAAGGACAATAGTGGTGAGGAACAGGGTGACGAAGATGGCCTTTGTGAGCCTCTCGTCCCAGTAACTAATCGTCAACGACGCGGCAATAATTTCGAGTGGTAGGACAGAGAGCCACTGTAGAGCATAACTGCGGGAGATTGGTGTTAGCAAACTGCGGGAGGCGGATGCGGACTACTAGGATAATGCGTGTAACGTACTTCCAGCCCATAGCAAACCCCCACGACGGATCGAGAAACCTGGTTGCCCACGACGAAAAGGACCCGGCAATAGGAAATATGACGGCAAGCTCGCCAAGTGCCTGGCAGGTCGTGTAAAGCATGGCACCGATGATGGCAAAGGCAATCAGCACCGAGGCTGGGCCACCAGCGTTGAGCGCCTTCCCGGAGACGACGAAAAGGCCTGTGCCGATGGAGCCGCCGATGGCAATCATCTGCAAGTGACGGCCCTTGAGACTCCGGGAGAGGCCGATATGGGCATTCTCAAGGGCGGCGAGGTGCAGGTCATAGTAGTGAGAACCGTTGTGTAAGCGGCGGGCGACAGCCGGGTCGTGGTCATGGTCGGCGAGCAGAAAGGTCGAGTTGGGATCCCGGCGAAAGGTATCAATGAAGCGTTCGAAGCGTAGAGACTGGTGCCGACGATCGTACCCGGGCTCGCGCATACTATGTGAGCTGCCGTATGCTACGGACTCGTCTTTGCTCGTATAGGTGTTGGTGGGGCCGAGTTCAACGTCTCCGGTGGGAGACGCCATGATGAGGAGAAGAGGGAGGGGGGGAGAGGAGGGAAAAGGGGAAGCAGCAGAAAAGAATAGATCAAGAAAGAGGGAAGGAAGGAGAACAGGAGGTATCCAGGACGATAGGTGAGAGAGTAGGGGGGTTGAAAGATTTGTGGCGAGTTGCTGTTGTGTTTCGTTTGCTGCAGTGTATCACGAACAGAGCGACAGCACTGTCTTGCATGGCTGGAGTTGCGCGCTCAGCTGCAGCCCGGCGAGGCAGTGTGTGTTCTGAGCACTGGACGGAGCTCTTGGGTTTGTTGATAGCTAGGATGCTGAAGAGGCGAGTTGCTGCAATTACTGCTTGAGGCTTCCGATATACCCATGCCCCAATGCCGTGCGTCGACTGGGCCCTGGGGGGGGGGAAGTGGTTTCGATCGTCAGTAACGAGACCGTGGGTCTGGGTGTGCTCTACCCCGCGTCGGGGAATTCGCAGGGGCAAAGGCAAGGCGGGACGGAGAAGACGCAAGATGAAGGTAGAGCAGTGATGAATTGTCCAACTCGCAGTGGTCTGAGGCTGTGTGAGGCGGTGCACGCGGAGCCAGTAATGAAGCCGTTTGTTCGGGGTCCTCTTAGCGTGGGAGGGCGGTGACGGACCAGGACTGGTGATAAAATTGGAATGGGCTGGCTCTCATGTGGCGGTAGCCCAAATGGTAGATTCTCCATCAAGGCCGAGGCGGTTAAGCATGTCGAAGGAGTAGAAAGTCAGGGAGGGAGGGGATGATGCAACTGGTAAAAAGGGCGCAAATGCATGTTGCCGCAACGGCCGGATAAGAAGAGGGCAAGGTTGGGGGTGGCGCTTCTACTTTGGTGGAGGAAGAAGACAATGTCCTTGCTGGCAACCAACGCAGGCGCTTGTATTTATTAGGAGTTGGAGGCGTCGGAGGCGTCGGAGGCGTTGGAGGGCGACATATGAGGCTGGGACTGGTGGTGGCTGAAGCGACGGAGTTTGTCTTGGCCACTGGCTCTGGCGGAGAGACAGAACACGGGGATCTAGGAGCGATAATAATGATACTACGAAAAAGAGACCCTTGATCAAGAATTGAACCGAGTAGAGTTGAAATAAAAAAGTGAAGAGTACAACAGTAAAGACAGTGGCAACGCATAGTTCTTGGCCACAAAGACGCAGCGGCGAATACATCCAAAACGGGAAGGCGGGGAGCTCAGCCCAATCGCAGGTGTCCAATATCCCCGCCAACTACAGATTACAACCGGTACGTCGTAATAGCGAATTATCCGCCATTTTAACCCCAGCGGCTCCAACACCTACCACTTCTCGGGCTCATTGTGGACAATTGAAATCCTCATGGCCACGTGCCGCATTCAATGCAGAGGGCGCCCTGCCGTCTGGAGCCTGGAGTGCCCAATCATTAGCACGCTGTTAATCAGCCAAGCCACGCATGAATTCTCCCAGATGAAGATGGACAAAAAAAAGGGTCTGCCAATGTTCCCTCTAGCTAATCACCGATGAAACCCCCGACGAACCGTACTTCTATTTCTCACCACGCCATTCATTATAGCTAACCCGGATTAGCCCAGGAATCGCCACCACCACACACTCCGGCCGCCGATCCAACCTTTCAACAACACCCTGACCCGTGATCCGAGTTACATCGCCCTCTTTTTCAAAAACCCTTCTAGACTTTGCTGACATGTGCCTCTCTACCGCCGTCTTGGAATGCCTGGCCACATCTTCGTGCCCTTGCCGTGCCTGGACGCGGGCCCCCTTTGCACACACCACACCTCGAAGCAAACACCCATCTGTTGTGCAACTCGATCACGTCCTTCTTGATCCTCGCGTGTTATTGCTAATAATATACCCGTTGCCGTCTGCTTGCGTCACACTCATCATTCAGTGGAGCTGTGGACTACCGTCGAGTAGGACAGCACGGCTTTTGGAACTATATACTTGTGGCCAACTTTCACAACAGGGGTTACGAGGCACCAGAAATGTCACAAATACATCACATTTTCTATTTAGAAGAGACCGGCAGAATTTTTCCACCGCAAAGACACCACCAACCATCGAATCGCGAAGATGAGAAAAAGCCCACCGTCCATGCTCCGCCACAGCGCACGCAAAAGCTGCCTGTATACCAACCGATACAAAGGCGATCTCCATCTATCATCTCGAGCCTTTTCAACGCCTCTCGTTCTATTTCGTAATATCCGTCAATGGTTGCCTTTTTGCCAACGCTCCCTGAGAGCCCACTCTGCATCAAACGTACCGTATTCGCCCCGTGTTCATGGGTGTGTTGTCACGGATGAGAATTCTGTTTTTGCAGACGGGCGCCCTGTTCTCTCTCTCCTCGAGTTGGCCGACCGGGCTTTTTTGGGGGGTAGAAGACCATGGAAACAGCTTCTTGATCTGCTCGACGGGCAGCTCGGAATCTTCCTACATGAGCAGCAACGCGCACCCCTTCTGGCACAGCGAGTACGGGAGGGGGATAACGGTGGCGCAGAGCATCTGGCAGACTGCGTAGGTCAGCGGCGCGGTCGCGAGGCCAAAGAGGCCGACAACAGCGGAGAGGATGAAACAGATCTTCATGTTGAAGCAGAAAAAGAGGGAAGGAGGGTCTTGATGGAAGCGAAGTCGTGGTGTGTGCCGTGGTGGTGTTAATGGGCTGGTGAGCTCTACTTATACCACTGCCGGAACGGCATATTCTCAGCATCGCCGTGAATCTAGAACGCCAGTGAATGCCAGAGCATGCCTCCATGTTGCGCTCGAGCCAAAAACCACAGCCCCTGCCAAGGCATCAAAAGTGAATGCAAAGCGCACCGGGCTAGCAAGCCGCTTCAGAAAGCGTTGCGGGAAACAGTGAATAATGCGGCCATGTTGGTCTGGTAGCTGTGATAACACATCCAAAGGATACGAGCTGCAGGCCCTGATTCCGCGCTGTTGTCTGTTCCGAGCAATTAACTGCGACGCGGAGATTCAAAGCCCCCCGACGCCGCGTTAAAGCAACAACCGACGGTTCAAGCAGGCTGGTGGCGTGATGTAGCGTAATATTCAAGATGCGACAAATAACATATTCTATCTTTCCAGCATTTCAAAACCCTTTCCGCGTTCCCTCATATGTACAGATAGCCCTCCCTCCGGCCGCATCACCTCATGCACAACCCCATCCACGCCTTCTCATTCCGCCGTCGGCGTCGCCTTGACCTTGCCAATGACGTTCCCGTGCGCATCCCGCGGCTTGCGCTGCCACCCCGTCCTAAACAAGTCGCCCATGTCGAACCGCGGCAGCGGATGCGCCTCCGTGTTGAACACGATCTGATCCAGCGGCATCAGGCTGTTATCCGAGAACAGCAGATACATGTACTTGAGCGTCTCGGCCTATTTCAAGCACTCCTGTCAGCCTTGCTCCCCTCAACGATGCGAAAATCGCTACTTACCAGCCAGAAGCTCTCCATGTTGTCCCGCACGCGCGGCGGGACCACGTTGGCGTCGTCCAGGCTCGTGAAGCCGCCCTGCTCCTCCACGGCCGTGTGGTTCATAAAGGACGTGAACATCTCCCAGCCCCATTCGCGGTACTTGACCTCGCCCGTGATGCGCCACATGTAGAATAGGCTCTCCACCGTCTCCGGGCGCTGCAGGTTGTGCGCGTCGTTGGGCTTGACGCTGAAGTCGCGGCGCCAGCTTGCGTGCGGGTCCTCGTCAAACTCGGCCGGCGGGCGCGGGTGCGGCGCGTCCGGCGCGGCGGGCGGGTCGGCGACGTTGAAGAAGGTGATTTCGGCCGACAGGCCCGTGGCCATGTACTTGTACATGCCCCAGCAGGTCTGCATCAGCTCGCGCGCAAACTTCATGTCCTCGTCGTGCTGCGCCGTCCACGTGGGCAGCTTGCGCGCCTCGGCCTCGGTGAGGCCCTCGGTCGCGGCGAGCGCGATGGTCCCCGGCAGGAAGCACACCAGGTGGTCCATCTTGGGCAGCAGCGCGCCGTCCAGACCGCTCGGGCGCTCCCCGACGATGGTGAAGCCCGAGGGCTCGCTGTAGGTCAGCAGGTGCTTGCGGATGCCGGCCATGGATTCCTTCCACATGTCGAGGTAGACCTTTTCCTTCTTGTTGGTTTGCAAGTACTGCTTGATCAGATACTCGTAGTACGAGTCGCCTCGGCTCCCCAGACGAATGTTTTCGCCGCGAAACTCGCCATTGGTGGGATAAATGTAGATAGGCACCAGTCCCCCGGGCATGTTGTTGTCGTCGATGACGGCCATGACCTTTTCGACAACGTCCCAGTAGTTGGTCTCTCCTGTTAGCTTGGCCAAGTACTTGAATTCCAGCTGCAACGTGGTCGCCTCCGCCGTGGAGCTGGCGCCCATGTCGCCATGAGAGGGAATACCCTTGGAATCATCCAGCTGGACACTGGCATAGGGTATACCCGACGGCGTGTCGAATGCCCCCAAGAGACGGCCCGCCAAGTCGGCGGCCTTTTCGAGGTACAGATCCTCGCCCGGCTTGCCAGGGTCATCCTCGGTGATCGGTGCGAGTTCGGGGTGCGTTGTCGAGAGCCAATGGGCGGAGAGCAGGCCGCCCAGCATGCGAATCGTAGTCTCGAATGTGTTGACGTCTTGGTGCTGGTCCCAGGTTAGCGAGTTGGAGATCCATTCTCTGGCGTGCTCCAAACGCGACGTGAGGTTCATGAGCATCATGGTGTCAAGCGAGTCGACAATGATCCAGCCCATGCCCTTGGGCGCCATGTATTTTCCGGATTTCGAGATTGGGTGGAATTCGTCGTAGCCTATTGTCGCAATCCAGCCGTTAGCATTGTCGGTGCCGCAATCCAAGGTTGCCGCCTACCCCAAGCGTAACGTTCGTAGGCGTCCCAGCTGAGCTCAAACGCCTCCACCACCTGGGCTCGCCTGTGGTCCCAGTCGACGGCCTCGTTCTTGGAGATTCCCAAGAAGCCCCAGGCGGACTTGCCGCGCGCCGCCTTGGGCTGCGACGACTGCCAGGGCAGCCAGCCGAGAATGTGCAGCAAGACGACGAGGGCGATGGCCAGGGAGCCGACCACGCGCTTCTTCCGGTACCATCGCCGGTGTCGCCCGCTACCGTGGTAGTACGGCTTGTCCTTGTACATGGGCAGCTCGTCCGGTTCGAAGAGGCCGTTGACGCGGTGCTGCACGTCGGACAGCAGGCCGCTGGCGCCGCCGCGCCCCGAGACCTTGGCCCAGGCCTTGTCTTCGAGGCGGCGGTGCGGATCCTCAAAGTTGGGGACATTCTTGGGTATCGAAAAGGGCATCTTCAGCGCATTGGCGCCAACCTGGGCTGCCGTGTCTCGTAAGTTGTCGACAGCACGGCGTGCTGTGGTTTGGAAGAGGTTCTTTCTGTGGACGCCGAACGGGTCGCGAATCATCTGCGCTGGAGGCTTGGTCGCTAGCTGATGGATGGCTTCAACCGTCGACGTTTTGTGGCGTCCTCCCCAGTGTGAGATGACAAACGAGGGGGGCCCGGGAGATCACAGTGTTTTTCTTGTTATTTTTTTTTTCGCTGGCCAATAAAATGCAAGGACAAAAGCAGCCCAGCACAGAAAAATACCCGTATAAAGACGAAAATAGAATGAGCACTCGAGCTTCCTTGTGGAGGTTCCCTTGAAGAGGCCATGTCAGCCTCTTTCCCTGTCGGCCCCAGCACCTTGCTTTAGCGTGATCGCCGTTGCCTTAGTACTAATAAGGTTCTGACCATAGTTAGGCACCATACCAGTAATTTCTATCATACGAGTTCACAACTCAGAATACACAGTATTTTCTCGACAAAAAAGTACCAAGAATTTCTTTGGAAAAGATACTGAATATTCGGACCCAATCCATCACTTCCGTCGCGGCTCGTTCTGCTGGTTGGCACCAGTGGCGGAAACCCGTCACCAACAAAACGGCTCACGATGGCCCCAAGCCCCGCGACGGATATCAGCAATTTTCCAACCCTCACCCAGGCCGAGTTTGAAGAGGCCTGCCACCTGCTGGAAACCAGATACCGCCGGGCTACGCTCGGGCCGCTGCGCAAGAAATGGAAGCTCAACGTCCGCCGGGCACTGGATCTGTCGTTCTCGGACAACGACGGCTACAACACATACCTCGAAATCATCCGCCCGCTCCAAGGCGAGGCCGACCTGCCGCTCGACCTGCGCGGCTTCTCGATATCCGAAACGGCCCCGGAGAGCCTGACCAACGCACAGGACGCGGAGATGATGGAGACGGAGGAGTCTGACAATGTATGGCAAGCCGCAGTCTCGTATCATTATTGTTTGCTTTCGGCAGTGTTTTTATGGCACCTCACTTCTAACAGGGTATATACATAGCTTGTTCTACCAGCCCCCCGAGCCCGTCAGGATCATGGTTTCGTCGCGTACGAGATCCATCTCCATCCCACATATCGCGTGCCGTGTCTGTGGTTCACTCTGCACGGGCTGGCCGCAGGCGAACCGGCTTTCAACATCGATACCGTCTTTCGGCGGCTGGTCCCCGACAGCCACAAAGCGGGCATCCGCGAAGGCATGAACATCTGTGCCATATCGACAGACGTGAGTAGAAAGCCGACCTTGACCTCCGTGCGGCGACCCCAATAGCTGACCGTGCGGCCAATAGCACAACCCAGTTACCGGGCTACCGTCCTTCTTCGTCCACCCGTGCCGGACGGCGAATGTCATGGTTCAAATTCCGTGTAATATGAGAGATTATTTGGTCTCGTGGCTTGGAGTGTTTGGCAGCGGCGTCAGCCTCTCCGTCCCCATTGAGGTGGTGCTGCAGTGAGATTCCTCCACAGTGTCAGACATAGATAGCACCCCCGTCAAATACATCGCCGCGTCTATTCGTCGTCGCTGTCCTCGTCCATGGCCATGTCTTCACCGCTATCCTCCGGCTCGCTCTCGTCGTCGCGGTTGCGCTTCTGGCCGCGGCTCTCGGGGGAGCCGCTGACGTCCTTCATGGCGTGGTCCACGGCGCTCGGGGGCTTGGGCTGCGTCGGGGTCGCCGCCGTCGTCTTGGTCGCGGCGGCGGTGCCGGCCGGGGGCGCGTTGAAGATGCTCTGCTGCAGCTCGGTCTGCTCGGCGGCGGCGGCGCCCTTGGAGGGGAGTGTTAAGGTGCCGTCGATCTTGCTGATGAAATGGGACTTGGACTTGGCGTATTGGATTTTCTACAAGGCAAAAACAGCAGGAGATTAGCACTCGCGGATGGCACACGGGGAATGGCTCGTCCACGTACCAGGGGTCTTCCCAGGAACTCCTCGCCATCCAGCGTGCGCATGGCCTGGGTGGCGGCTTGAACGTCGCGAAAGACGACGTGTGCTTGGCCGCGCATGGACATGGTCTTGAGGGCGACGACGTCGAGAACGGGTCCAAAGGTCGAGAAGAGCATGTAGAGCGCAGTCCGCAAGTCTTCTTTTTGAATCTTGGCAGAGGGCAGATTTGTGATGTAAATGCTGCAAGATTCGCGATTAGATTCCGCATGAGGTCGATTCATCCGCGCCGGGGAGCTGGAGCTTACGTTTGGTTTGCCGGTATGCTCTGAACCTTGGCGGGGAGGGAAGCGTTGGGCTGCAGCCCGCGTGAGGCTATCGTAGTCATGTCGCGGGGGTATCTGTCGTGGAATTGAAGGATGTGTGATCTGCAGATGGCAGTTGAATGGCCGTGATTGCGACCGGTGCGTCGAGTGCGTCGTTGGATGGTCGGCAAAGTGTGATTGCTGGTCGTCTGTCCGAGATGTCGAAGCTGTGGAGATTTTTCGCGGGCGACACCCAGCCTCGCTAAAAAAGTTAGTAGGGAAAAGGTTGACTTGACTCCAAGTGGGCCAAGCGCGTTTGTAGGGGGAGAGCTTGGACCAGAGGAGGTGATGATAACTTCTTGTCCAGTATCCTTACCAAGCTATTGCCATCTGCTAATTGTGTCGCGTTTGTATGTATGTAGTACTGACATGTCCGATTTCAATTGCAATTGCATTGTCAAAACAAGACAAAAGACATAAATAAATAAATGCCTTGCGTGCACGTGAAATTGGAATGCACCGAGGCTCTGCCAGGTACCGTTGCCCCATTGGGCCTGTCCATACGAGGATTCAACAAAAAAACTCTAATAATCAACGATGCTCTCACCAGAACCCCTTTACGGTCCCCCAATTGCCCAGCGTAATAAACGCGTTTTAGTATATTATCTTTGATCCCGTCCGATACGCGTCATCGTTCCCCTCTTCCCCCGCCACCCGCTTTTACCGCCAGGGTCTCGGGTCAAGGACGCGCAAAAAGAGCACCTGAACGAACCGGCAAACCCGTCGAAGAACGAGATTGCAATCCTCATCCCAACAAGTGCAAGTTCTTGAATATGGGCCACGGTCACCACAACATCCACTTCCACGGCGATCCGTATGCCCTGTCTGGCGCCTGGAGCCCGCCGACCAGCCGCGCAAAGTGAGCCCATCACCCTCGCACGCCTCCCTAACCTACAATTCGCAACGTCTGACTGACTGGAACCAGTTTCTGCGAGGAAGACTATGCCTTGACCTTTTACCTCGCCGAATTCATCAATTCCCTGACCAATGTTGCCTACGGTATGTCCCCTGACTTCAACCCCTGCCCCTCCCTGCCTTTCTTCCTCCCCCCCATCCCAACTCCTCGATCTCAACACCTTACTTACCTATCACCCCCTTCACAGTCTACTATGCCCTCCGATACATGTACGGCCCCGGCAGCCGCGGCCTCCTCCGTCCCAACGTCGACTTCATGTCCTCCACGCTCCTCCTCCTCGGCATCGGCTCCTTCCTCTTCCACGCCAGCCTCCGCCAAACCCTCGAGTTCGTCGACGAGCTCTCCATGATGGCCCTCCTCTGGTCCATGCTCCACGCCCTCCTCACCCTCCGCCCACCCCACGCCCGCGCCCGCGCCGCCCTCCTCGCCCTCCTCTTCGCCGCCTTCACCGCCTTCTACCTCCACTCCCCCCGCATCATCTACCAGGTCGTCGCCTTCCTCTCCGGCGTCGCCGTCGTCGTCGCCCGCGTCATGCTCCTCCTCCTCCGCCCCCAGCAGCCCCCGCTGCCCCCGCACCGATGCCGCGAGTGGCGCCGCAGGGCCCTCGGTGCCCTCGCCGTCTGCCTCGTCGGCTACGCCATCTGGAACGTCGACCTCGAGTGCTGCGCCGCGCTGAGGGCGCTGCGCGCGAGGGTCGGCTTGCCCTGGGCCTGGCTGCTGGAGCTGCACGGCTGGTGGCATGTCTTGACGGCCATCGGCGCCGCTCGCTTCATGACAGTCGCCAGGGAGATTCGCGACGAGGTCAGGCGCGTAGAGCAGGGGAAGCAGAAGTCGTGAAATATATGCGAAACGGTTCAAGGAGATCTATTCTCGTATAAACAGCAAGGAAATTATCTTGCCCAAGATAACTAGTATACTACAGCTTGGAAAATCTGGTAACAAGGACATACATAATAACAGCTCAAGACGGAGCCATGGAAATGAGGCCAGCATGACAAAAGCAATGCTAGACCGATAATAATTGACGGAAACCCCCCGTCCTTCCTCAGTCTTCCCCGATCCTCACCGTGAACGCCGACCCTCGACTGTGCAAGGAGCTCGTCTCGTCTTCCTCCCTGTGTCGCCGCACCAGCTCACGAGTATACCTCTCATGCCCTTCCTCCGGGATCATGGACACCACACGCGGCTTACTGCTCCCGCCCTCCGCCGCGACGCCACCGTCGCCTCCTCTCGCCACGCTATCCGATCGTGTCGGCCATGGCGGCAACGGCGGCTCCGATCGCGGGAAGACCCGGTACAGGGCGCTGACCGGCGGCGACACCGGCCTGTGTTTCGGCGGCGGCGTGGCCGCTCGGGACAGTGCCTCGGGGCTGAAGAAACGAGAAGCCACCAAGCCGTGTCCGAAAAGCGGCCTCTGTGCCGAGCGCTCACGCGCGTTCGAGGCGGCGTGCTGGTTATGTATCGCTTGCGTTGAGGAGTGCGTCGGCGGCAAGGCAAACTCGGAGCGTAGATACCCGAGCGTCTCCGAGGATCTTCGCGGCCGAGCCTCCGTTCGAACGCCGGACGCGGCAGCGGCCGCGGCGGCAGAAACAGTAGCGTCGCCCCCCATCGCAAAGGACAAGCCAGACACGGCGGTGCCCGGTGCTGAGGTCGCCGTCTCCGGGCGCTGGCGCTGCGGCGGGATCTGATGCTGCTGCATCGTCGGAGTCGGGGTACGCACCGGCGGTGCCACCACACCATACCGACGCGAACGCCAGTCCTCCTCGTCCACAATGACAATCATCCACACGCCTACCTTGCTGTTGGCGCCCGACAGCGGCGTGCAGTGCAGCCAGCGGGACCTCCCCGCCGGCTCCAGCTCCGCGAGCGTGTCCCCGTCGTCGTCGTCGTCGGCCTGCAGGTGCGCCTCCAGTGGATGGCTCAGATGCCCCGTCGTCGTCTTCTTCTTCCGGGCGGCACCGGTGGTCCTCCTCCTCCGACTGGCATTCAGCCACTTGACCTTGGCGGTCACGCCCTGGCCAGCCGCCAGCGCGTCGACCAGCTGCTCGCGGACGCGTGCCGAGCCGCCGATGCGGTCAAGCAGCGGCGATTGCAGGATACCCGGGACGCGCATCGATGGGCTGGCAAAGAGGATGCGCAGGGACGGGTACGGCCGCACCAAGAGGTAGTGCTCGTAGACGCCGGTGAGGCGTCCGTTGTGACGCAGTGAAGCCGCCGTCATCGGCTGCGAGGAGGTGCCGCCGCCGGGTATGGAGAGGCTCTCCTGGGAGCCAGTGTCCTGGATGATGACGCGCTCCTTGGTACCGCGGCGGTAGTGGCTGGGCTCGTACTCGCGCTTCTCCGACTTCTCGAATGCCGCTGCTGCTGCTGCCGCCGCCGCCGCCGCCGTCTTGGACTGCTCGTCGTCAGCGACCTGGAGAGGTAGCCTGTGCATGCTCCCACCATGCGTGCTGACGACATCCAGCTCCTTCGGCGTCAAGATCTCGGCGAGCTGAGTGATCTCGTCCTTGGGACTCTCCCGGAGCGGCGCATCGGCGTCGAGGTCGCCGCTCTCCTCCACCAACTCCCGGAGAGCGTCGAGGTCATAGGAGCTCATGGCCAGTCCAGACACGTCGACTTGTGCGCCGATGAAGTAGCGGATCGCGCCCCGGCTGTCGTAGAGGGGTGCAAGCTTTTCAATGTCAGCAACCAGCTCAAGACTCCCGGGTTCCTAACTCACCATGACGAGGTTCATAAACGGCGTTCCGTCCCGGCGGTAGTTGAGGAACGTCTCATAATGCTCCACGCCCGCCTCCAGCTTCTCCCGGATACGCCTCACACTGAACGGGTTTGTGCAGGGCCCCTGAAGAAACCTACAGTTCCGCCCGATCACATAATCCACGCCGTACTGCGTCGTTCTATTGAACTGCTCCGACATGAAGACGATCGGGTTGTCCGGCCTCGACGGGTCCGTCAGGCAAAACACCTCGGCCAGGCCCTCGCTGCCGCCACCACTCTCTGCGCCGCCGCCAATCACCCGGTGCCGGATCGACACCGACACAGTTTGAATCCAGACGTGCGTCACGTACGCCGGTAGGTCCTCCCGCACGAGCGCCTCGAACGCCGCCGCCGCCCGCTCCCGCAGCGCCCGGTTGTCCGTGCCCTGGATCTCCTCGGCGAACTCTTCCAAGCCCGGGATGGCGTGCCGCTGCTGTTGCTGCTGCCGGAGCACGGCGTTGCTGTAGTCAATTGCCCTCAGCGCCTTGAGCGTGCCCAAGTAGTGCCCGAGCAGCGCGACCGAGGCCGGGCGGTGCTTGTGCACGTAGTTGGTGAAGCGGTGGAGGTGCGCCGCGTCGGCAAAGATGGCGTGCAGGTGGTGCCGCGAGAAGAGCAGCTCCGAGCGGCGCTCCAGCCGGTGCTTGCTTACCACCGGCGCCGGTGCCATCGTCCCCTCCGCGCCGCCGCTACCGTCCTGGTCACCTGGGGCTACCAGATCGAAGCTGCCCGGCGCGAGGTCGTCCTCGGCGATGGGGTCAAGGCCGTCCGGGTCGCCGTTGACCACCTGCAGGGCGGGAAGGAGCAAGAGCTCCGCGCCCTCGTCGTCTTCATTATTTCGTAGTAGAGATGCCGGCTTCCTACTACTGGGGTGCTGGTGGTTCTTGTGGTGCTGGTATGAGTCTTGGAGGAGACTCGGCGGCGGCTGGGTCGAGGTATGTGCGTCAATGTCTTCAATGCTGCGGCTGCTGCTGTGACTGTTCACGTAGGAAGGACAAGGCCGATGAGTAAAGGTCGACGAGGTGTCTAGGCATCGCGTTTCTTGATGGGGCTTACCTGGAAACGGGGGACAGAGGTGGTACCGCGTCAAGGGCGACTGTCTGATCCATTTTGTCCAGCAGCTGAGACTGATCTTCCAGTGAACTGCCGATTCCGAAACTTGATGGATGGTGTATCCGTAGTTGTCGATATGACTTGGTTGTCAACTGACGGGCGCAACAATCAAGACACTCCGAATGCACTTGTAAGATCAGCAAGTTCAAGCAGGATGCAGGAAACAGATGCAACTAGGAGCGACATCATTATTTATGTTGATTTGCAAATCCCCCTCGCATGTAACAGCTCATAACTGGCCGCCTAACAGCCAGTATGGATGGATGGATTGGCCATGGAGCTGCCATGGTCACGACAATCGATCAAAGCCATGGCTGCGATCGCACCCATAGTACAAGGGTAATTGGAATCGGAAGAAGAGCCATCGTCTGTGCTTTCTTTTTTAGACATGGAAAAGAGATCAGTTCCTCGCTGCCCTGGATGCCGTGGGGAGAGACACGGAAGGGTCTTCCAACCCGGCCTGCCATGCAGTGCATATTGCTTTTTTTCCCTCTTGCTGACAAAACGCCACAATATAACGCTCCCATGCTGCTGATAGGCCTCGGTAAGGTATGGCAGAGAAAAGCTTTTCTTGCCCAGCATCAAGACCGACCCATGCAGTAAGGAGACTCGGCGGATGTAATCTGTCGTTACGCGGGGGGCAACAAGCTTCTCGGGAGCCACCCTGCACAGTGTTAATCAAATCACGCAACGGTTTCTGTCAGTTTGATGTTCTCGAGTGTCTCACTCCCCGTATGCTTGTCAACATGCTGATCGGTGATGGGTTGGTTGGTTGGTTGACAGACTCACTAATTCAAGAGGCCAACCACACATCATGGAGCAGGCGGCCGCACTAGTTGGCTTGGGCTGCCTTGACGACGCCTCCAAAAGGACTGCTTTTATTGGTCGTTGGTTGTACGAGCTTGTATCGACGGCCAGAGATGTCGTCGGGTCGACGAGAGAGGAAGCTGAAAAGTATAGAGATCGCAAGGCTAGGTTCATGCCTGGTCGTTCCGCTCATTTCGATATAACAAGGACAGGCGTTCTATACCCGTTTTCTCGTTCTTCCAGTTCATTCCGACCCTGCTTCATAGCATACGCCCGCCTGCAGAAACTTGAGGCAACCATGTCGATGGCCCCTCCCCCTGTCTTTGCCACTTGATTGGGGGAGGGGAAAGAGAAAAGTACATGTTCTGATAATAGACCTTGGGTGGCCACTGTGCAACTAACAACGTTCAAGCACCTGTCATAATCTCGCAATCTGTCACCATCAGCAGCAATATGCAGCTAAGACAACGAGAACATGAATAAAAAGCAAATGGTAAATTTTGGTTCCACTCACACAGGGCAGCTTTGGGTAACCAGAACCGTGGATCATGATTGATGGACAATCGCAGCAAGGAAGAGAGGAGAAGAAAAAAACACAGCCTGGCCCCTTTTTTCTTTTTTCTTTTTCACACAGGGACTCGTCTCTCTAATAATAAACGAGTCCTCGACCCTCATCCTTCCGCATACTATTAATCTCCTGCTCCATCTCGTGCCGCACCTGGCGTAGCCGCTCCGGTGCGCCACCACCAACGAGCATCTCCTCGTCATCCGATTCAGGGTTCTCGCCCAGTCGTGGGCGATACGTGGCGTCATCCAGCCGTCTTCTCTTCTTTTTGTGCATCATCATGCGCTGATCATGCGCAGCCAGCTTGTTGTCCGCATCGCTGGTACTTGTCTCGTCGCTGTATTCGTCATCGGCATCACATCTTTTCCTAATGCTGCGCTTTCTCTTGGCAGATGCTGCGAAGCCGCATCTTGGAAATGCGCGACCACCACCGCGACCACCACGACAGCGGCCACTCCCGGCGCCACGACCACCACCCTTTTCCGAGACGCCCGCCTCGGATATGGGCCGCAGGGCAGAAGCAGCACCCATGTCGTGCGGTGGCCAAGGGAGATCCCAGTTGACCCTGTTACTTTCGTTGTTGGGATCCGATCGCCACAAATTTCTCACATCAGACGACAGCACTGGATACAACGTAGCAGCGTACTTCGGATGTGTCTTCAAAAACTCGCATTTGATTTTCCGCATGCTCAGCTCGGGTAGCTCGGTTGCTGGAATCCAGCCGCTTCGGTTTGGCAAATCTTTCGCCGACCCGATGCCATTCCGGATACGACAGCACCTGTCTCCTGAAATGTGAAACTTGATCAAGGCGTCAGCAAGAACCATCCAGAAAGCAATTCACGATGATAGCTACCCTGTATTCCCCCCCGTTACCCGACATCTGTCGAGCATTGCGCCGTGGATCGGCCTCTGGCATCCTCCGCAGGCACCTTGAGCAATGGTACGTGCTGTCTGGCACGAACGATGGGTCTGCATCACCAAGCACGGCGTTCCAATCAGGGGATGGTGATCGCCTTGGCGGACATCTCGCTTCCTTTATTCTCTCTCGTGTCGCAACCATTTGGCGTGTACGGGAGCGCCCCCGTTCTGGTTCACAGTCACCCGGTGCGACGATGCCCTGCATGTCATGCATGCCATGCCTCGGTCTGAAGAGGGGAGAGGCAAGCCGACATGGCGCAGACTCTCGAATAGACAGCTGATCAAAGCTTCTAACCACCTCTCGGTGGTTGGGCTTCAAATCGCACACTGCCTGTTGGGCAGCTAGGAGTTCCTCGAGTTTTCTCGTGTCGTCGTCAATGGGGTCACACTTGATCCCCGTACCAACATCATCCAATATGAGCCCGTTCTCTCTTGACGCCTCCAAATTGCTCGGACCCATGCCTACGGTAGCGAGCAGTCTATCTCGCACAAAACCAAACAGCTGGGGAAGCATGGCCTGCTCCCGAGGATCGGAGCTACTCGTCACAGTTGTATCGGGGCACTGTTTCTCGGGCAGCCCATCAGTATGCATTATGTCTGTGAGGCGTTGTGGTGTAGTCGCGTGGTCATCAAGAACTAGTATTGTATGTCAGACGCTTCGGATCTCCATGATGGGTGCACATGTCTTGTCTTACCTGTAGAATCAAGGACGAGTTGGCTCGACGTATCCTCGACATTGATTCTGGCCGGTCTTGGGGGAGCATCCAGCTCTTGCATCTCATCAAGAGAATCAACAGATAGTCCAAAGCGCATCGTGACAAGCCTGCAGGCACGGGCGAGACGAGCAAATTCTGCAGCGGCTTTTAGCTTGCGGTAGAGTCGCACGGGATTGGACGATTCAAAACAATTTCGACGCTGTCTCAACCGGAGACTATGGCTCGACGGGTTGTTGGAGGCGCAGATAAGGGAGTCGAAATTGTCGCTAACGTTGTTCCAAGAGCTAGACTTGAAAGTAATTATATTTTGTCGGCTAATAGATCTCCTTTTCCGTTGCGTGATTCATCGCCAAGAAGTCTGGCTCCGGTTATCTCATCTGTGTTTGAATAGAGGATTGCTCGGATGGTCAAGGCACGAGCAAACAAGGCCTGAAACCTCATGGGTGCAAATAAGGGAAAATACACATTCCATATCAATGATGTAAATAGATCCAAAAAAAAATCACTCTTTCTTCAGCTTGCGAATGGGGCAGGACATGGGCATAACATGGCAGCGCCATTCATCCCTTTACCAGGGAGGAAGAAGGAACGTCCCAGCAGTAAGGTGTCATGATGGGCCGTGAGGGGTATAAAATAGAAGCAGCAAGATCATCCGTCATTCAAACTGCATAGCTAGATCCTCTAGTTTCTCTTGAAAGTCAGAAAAATAGTTTATGGCTTGGATGAGCTTACCACAACTAATTCCGAATTCGCTTCTCACAAATGCGAGCTTCCAGCCACTCTCATCGGATATAATGCCGTCAAAATCGTTTTTGTTGTGCAAAAGAATTCTGCTGGATTCTTGGAAAACATTTTGACAATAGGTCTGCCATAAATCGGCCGCTGTGGAGGCAAGCTCCCGCAGCAACAGCGGAGAGACGGTTATGTGATGCACGCCTGCGAGTTGCATGATCTCTTCCACGGATGTGAGCGAAGCCGCTAGAACTTTTGTCTTTGCTTGAATATTCTCGTAGTATCTTTGGCTTTCCGCGCAAAGGTCGAAAGCTTTGTGCTCGTCTACAAACCTGGTTCGTTGTCAGCACCTTGACTGTTTGTTTTGGCGATGCACAATAAAGATGACGCCGCTTTGTGCTTACTCCTTGTCAAAGTGAACCCGCAGCTCATTCAAATACGGAGCAATGTAGGTGCAATTGGCGTCTGCGGCTAACGACGCCTGCTCCATGCAAAAAATTGTCGTTGCCAGAGTTGGGATACCTTGCGCTTCAAGGGCGCGGCAGGCCTGTAGGCCTTCCCACGTCGCAGGTATTTTAACGCACAAACGTTTTGCGTATTTATCAGCCGCCAGCTCTTTAAAGATGGACGCAATTCCTTGAGGGGTTTTAGTTTTAGCGCATGATATTGCGGTGTCGACTTACGTTGACCATTCTTCACCATCCGGTTTGTGGAGAAGGACAGTTTCGGATTCGTCTGAACATGGACGTATCCTGTAGTGTAAGGAAGAAACTCGAGCTGTAACTTGACCATCTTTCATTGTTAGATAGTTCATAGTTCCTCAGGGTGGTTTGAACGGACATACTGCGATTTCCACCATAAATTCTTGGTGTGTCGCGTCACCGCGCAATGGAAGCAATGGACCGGTTGCAGCGGCAATGGCTTTCTTCCATACGGCGCGGTGGTGTTTTCCGTCTTGTTGTGACAGCTCAAGGTATGCAATTGCCTAAAAACATTGATTAATCTGTGATGCTTGTTTGCGGCGTGATTGGTGACAACCTGGTTCGAGGTGCAATCAACAAACGGGCCCAGCGACTTGGCGACTATTTCTCGTTAGACAGTCTTAAATCAGCGGGGTAATCAATTACCTTGTAGGTCCATCGTATCACAGTCAACATGACTGGTTTGCCGTAATCTTTCCAATAATGTCGCCATTCTGTCGTTGGTATGGAATAGAGAGAGCTCTTGTAGAGGGTAAGTTGCCAGCTGAGAGGGGATGGGTCCCCCGCTGTTTACTTATTGTACACATTAGCTATAAGGCGGGCTCTACAATGAATGCGGGGGGCGGCGTGGTTTGAGTCCAGAGTTTAAGTTCTTTTTTTACGCGGAACTGAAGCACAAATTATAGTTTATTTGAATTGCTTCTTTAAAGGTTTATCTGATACATCGTTGTAGCCGTGTAGCGAGCCGAGAAAGCTTCGCTAACTCGTGGCTACGGGGTGCATCGCATGGTGCACGAAACAATGCTACAGTAAAAGCCCAGCCACCGAATAACATCAGAGAGGGAAAAGAACCCCCCGAAAAGAAATAGAAAAAAAAATACTCTTCTTCATCTTCTTTCTGTCTTTCCTCGCCGTAAACTCGGCGTTTGCTCGTCTTCACTGGGCGGACCCAGTCACATGACGGATTGGGCCGGAAGCGTTCAAGGTAAGCGACAAAAAAAAGCACCAACGACTTTTGCCAGTTGCGAACACGATCGCCATCTATCCATCTCGAACCCCGAATTCACCCCCAGACTGACTGCGGCTCGCTCTATCGGTTCCCGCACGCATTGGCCTTCTCGCGGTCGCGTCATGACCCGAGGACGACTAAAATGCGGTCTTTCCACATCCTAAAGCACGCATCTCCACGATCATGCCGCGCCGCCCCTGTGGCCACAGCCCGATGGATATCCTCGGCGACGTCGAGCGCTCCCATGCCCCGCGCCTCGGTAGCCTCGTTACCGACCGGTGGCGCGAGCTTCTTCCTCTCAAATCGCCTGTTTGACCGGTCTCGGTGTCTCGACTTCCTCGTCTTCACCGGAAGCGCCGCCGCCCGCGCGACCTCCACCACCACGACATCGCCGACAATGGACGCCGCGACCTCACAGCCGCAGCAGGCCCGCCACGACGACCAGCCCCTCGAGCAACTACCCCCGCATCGCCGCCGACAGCTCCGAAAGCAGCAACAGCAGCAACAGCAACAGAATTCCCGCAGAGACGGCGAGGAAACCCCGCTGCCGCCAGACGCCTCCTCCCTGCTGACGACGCAGGCCGCCGCGCAGCCGGCCTCGTCCCTCCGCCGCACGCTGTCGACCCTCCTCTCGCTCTCCAAGCCGCGACTGACCGTGCTCGTCGTGCTCACCGCCATGGTGCCCTACGCGCTGTACCCGGTGCCGGAGATGCTCGCGCCCGCCACGACCGAGACGACCAGCCTCAGCCCGCTGACGCTGCTCTTCCTGACCACCGGCACCGCGCTGTGCTCCGCGAGCGCCAACGCGCTCAACATGCTCTACGAGCCCGACACCGACGCCCGCATGACCCGCACCCGCAACCGCCCGCTCGTCCGACGCCTCCTCCCCACGCGCAGCGCCGTGCTCTTCGCCGTGCTCGCCGGCGCGCTCGGCGCCGGCGCCCTCTACTTCGGCGTCAACCCGACCGTGTCGTTCCTCGGCGTCGCCAACATCGCGCTCTACGCAGGCCTGTACACGCCGCTGAAGCGCGTCACCGCGTTCAACACGTGGGTCGGCGCGCTCGTCGGCGGGATCCCGCCGCTGATGGGCTGGGCCGCGGCGGCAGGCGAGGCCGCCACGCGCGACGGCTCCTGGCGCGAGCTGCTGCTCGCCGGCGACGGCTCCTCGCTCGGCGGGTGGCTGCTCGCCGCGCTGCTGTTCGCCTGGCAGTTCCCGCACTTCATGGCGCTCAGCTGGCCGATCCGCGACGAGTACCGCGCGGCCGGGCTGCGCATGCTCGCGTGGACCGACCCGGCCCGCAACGCGCGCGTCGCCCTCCGCTACTCCCTCGTCTTCGCCCCGCTGTGCGTCGCGCTCTGCGCCGCCGGCGTCACCGAGTGGTCCTTTGCCGCCACCAGCCTGCCCGTCAACGCCTGGCTCGCCCGCGAGGCCGTCCGCTTCTGGCGCCACGCCGGCCACGCCGGCACCGCCCGCGGCCTCTTCTGGGCCAGCGTCTGGCACCTCCCCGCCGTCCTCATTCTCGCCATGCTGCAGAAGAGGGACCTCTGGAGCCGCGCCTGGCGCGGGCTCTTCGGCGACGCCCCGGACGAGGACGGGCTCTGGGAGGAGCAGGAGCTCGAGGAAATGGCGGGCATGACGGCCGAGCGCGTCAAGGAGGCCGCCAAGGCGCTGGAGCTCCCGCCGCGCAGGTGATGGCAGGACTTGTTGCTCTTCTTGTCCATGAAACCCGCCTGTACAAATTATACGAACCTTTCTTGAATTGTTTTACTAGGACCTCTGCTCACGAGAGGGGGGGAGGGGCATAGCGCTGGGTTGAGGTGATGGAGGCGGCTTGGCATCGTCATTTGCGGGATGTGCAGGCCCTTGTAAAGGAATGTATACAACATCATTTTGCATGGATAGATTTCATTTACCCTTCTTTTTTTTTTGTCTCGGTAACATGGCTTTGCTGAGTGAAAAACGCATTAACGTTTGAGATTCTGGTCATCTATTAACAGCGGCGATGCAAAAAAAGGGACAACAAACAGACTGGAGCTCGAAAGAAACACAACTTAGCCGTCCCGTCAGTACGGCGAGGTGAGGGTGAGAGCGATTCATCAAGACATCATGACGGAAAAAACATTGCTGAACGACATGACAGAAATACAACAAAACAACCTGAACAAAACTCCCCGACGCCAACTCTGCACAGTTCGAATCATCATGACAGCGAAACCAGAAAACGGAAACGACTTCGCCAGCACAAAGGAGATTACAAGGAGTGACTAAGAGGGAAGATGGAAAGGCTCCCGAAGGACCCGGACGCAAAGAAGGGATGAAAAGGGGGTACAGTGTGACTGGTGGGTAGGGCTGCTCGAACAAGAAAAGACAATGACGAGCAAACACGAAACAGGACAGCCCCAAGACTGGGACAAAAAAAAGGGGGGGATCCTTCCTCAGGAACTGTCGTTGCCCCGTCGGGAGATGTACGCCGGGTGCAGGCTGCCGTCGGAGCTGATGCTCGAAGAGTAGGCATGCGGGTGGTGGTGGTGGTGGTACTGCGTCGCGGGGGCCGGGGCGGGTGCAGCACCGCCATACATGAGGTTTGCATAGGCGACCGGTCCCAGGTTCGCGAGATATGCCGTCGCGTTCGTCGCCGCCGTGGCCGTCGACGCAAAGGACTCGGCCGTCAGCATGTCCGGGACACCACCACCGCCGCCGCCGTTGCCGCCGCCTTGCGAACTCGGTGGTGCCGGGCTACTGCTGCTGTACGCCATGGTCGCGCCGCTGGTGTCTTCCACCGGCGTCAGGCCGATCCCGGAAACACCGCTGTCGTCATCATAACCCGTCGTCGTCGTAGCAGCCGCCGCCGCCGCCGCCGCTGCCATGGCGTTGGCATCGAAGCGCTGCCTGCGACTCGCCGCCCGCGCAACAGCCTGCAAGTTCTTAAGACCATGGGATAGGCACTATGATTTTTTTTCGGTTTTGCTTAGTATTCACTCAATTCTTACCCTCCAGGGGGCGGGGCTTCTCGTTCTGGGAGTTTCATACTGTGCGTTCCACAAACGTCCACTTCTCGCCCGTCTTCTCCGCGAGCTGCCGCCACAGCCGCTCGCGCATCTGCACATACTCTGCCGCGACGCGCTCCACGCGCGCGGCCTCGTCGCCCGCGCCGGCCGCGCCGGCGCGTCCTTTGGTGTCGATCAGGCGCTCGTGGCGCTTGCGGCAGGCGTTGGACGACTTGCCGGGGAAGAACTGCTCCTGGACCTGGCTCCAGTTGAGGCCCTCGCTGCGTGCCATGATGAGCTGCTGGTCGTCGCGGATCGACCACGCTCCGCTGCTGGGGCGGTGCCGCGCGTCGAGCAGCGTCTTGGCCTCGGCATGCTTCAGAAGCCGAGGCCGCTGCTGCGGCTGCAACTGCTGCGGCTGTTGATACTGCTGCTGCGGCGGCGGCGGCGGCGGCTGCTGATCGTCCTGCACAGACCAGTCGCCGGAGCTGGTGCTGCGTCGCAGATCCTGCTGCTCTACCTGCTGCTGGTACTGTTGGTACTGCTGATTTTGGTGCTGAGGTAGGACACCGTTGGCATTGTAGGCGTCGTAGACCTCGGCCTCGGTCCTTGCCATGGCGTAAAACGCGGCAGTACCGCTGGGCAGGCGTTGCTGGTAGGCCTGCGCTTGTGCGAGGCTGTTGCGGGTCTGGGGGTCGCGTCTCCGGGCCGTGGAGGCCGAGTCGCTCGGCTGCCTCGAGTGCTTGGAGGTCTTCATGGTGGCACAGGGTGGTTTGTGAGACGAGTGGTTGTGAGACGAGTTGATTGTGAGAGGGGTGGCTCGTGTGCAACGGGGTCAAGGTGTGTGTATGTGTATGGCCCTGTCACATCAATATTTCGTGAAACGGGGAATTAGATATTAGCGGTGATAGGAAGGCCCAGGTGAAGATGAGGTCGCGCGGCCCGGTGGAGAGGAAACCCGTCACACCAGTGCGACGGGTCGTGTGAGGTGGTGATATGTGAGAGGGAGTTGTCTAAACAATGCAAGGACAGGACCGAGATGAAACGAAAGGGGTAAGATATGTTGTAGGGCTGACAGAAGAATGAAACGAAAAATGAAAATGTAGCTCTAAGAACAACAGAAAGACACGACCGTGTAGAAACGGTGACAATAGGAAAGCAAACTGTCGAACGGAAAAGGCAAATGTTAATGATTGAGAGAAGAAGGAGAGAACCGAGTATGACAAGATCGGGACTATGAACCTTACTTAAAAAAGAAAAGGGTCTTGGCTGGAGCATGTGCGACCCGGTCCGTTCGTTCGTTGACGATTTGCATCCAGAGTCGCCATACCGACAAGCCAGCCTCACTCACTACACACACGTCGTATCTGGGCGCTTGCCCTGGCGATGAACAAGCCGTTGGCAGCCAAGAATGGAGATGAAACAGAGCCGCTGTGTCCAGACGAGGTAGAACTCGGGGAATGCGGCGCCGGCATTGGCTGGCCGGGGACCGGGGAGGGTGGGTGTGCGTGTTCCTGCATGGAGATGCAGGACAAGGTTCTGGCGGAGGAGGAGGAACATGTCAAGGTGTGGGCGGCTACCGCAAGCAGCCGCCAAAAAATGGCGAGCTGTCTGTGCTGTCAGTGTACCTTGGAGGTGAAAATCAGCCACATCAATTTCTTTTCTTTTTTTTTTCTTTTTTTTTTTAGCAGCATGGTGTGAAGCGTTCGATCAAGCGCTTGTCGTTGTGGATGGAGGGGCACCAACGCGTGGGCAGAGCGAAATGCTGGCAACTCAACCCGAGGACGGACAGGCTCAGATGGGATGGTGCCCCTGTTAATCCCTGAAATGAAAGGGGTCTTTTACTTACTTTGCAGCCAACACCGGCGGGGAACAAAATTCCCTCGTGCATTGCCCTGTGACTTGGTATCTGTAAATCTGTGAGGGTGGGGTAGGCGGAAGTTGGGCGGGTGGTGCTGCTGGTGCTGCTGCGAAATAACACCTAGGATCTTCAAAAAAAAACCAAATTCCTACCAAATTTCACCCAATTAAACATCAACTCTATTCTTCTCTTTCAAAATACCCGTCCCCTTTTCAGCTAGCAAGACTCACTCTTGCAAGAGAACAGACCATCCCCCATCCCTGGTTTCCCCTGGTGTAAGTCGACCCAATCTCCACCTCTCCATCGCTGATTGGTCAGATTCGAAGCGCGCGCATCGACCCCTGACAATTGCCTTTTTAGGAAACCACTGGAGAGGACGACAAGACGAGCTTGATAAGTGAGGGGTGGTGTGTCTTGTCCTGACCGTATCCGGTATGGGTGACGGGGGCTTCCTGGAAAATTCGGACAGGGCAGGATCCCCATCTCCAGAGACGCACATCTATTTCCGTCCTCCAGCTTTTTCGTTTCAAGACACTGCGCTGCCGCCGTCCGCGATTGGCTTACCCGTCAATGAAGCCCTCCCCCATCCGGCCATGCTGGAACAAGCGCTATGCAGGGCTGACCGTCGTGCAGCGTAAATTGAGTTTATTCCCCTCGGCGTCATGGTTTTATTTTATTTTTTCTTAATATAGATTTTCCTTTTTTTTTTTTTTCCTTCACCCATCTTGCCCCTTCCTCCCCCTGTCCGCCTCTCGTCGGTACCTACTTGGACAAGTCAAACCTCAGCGCGTAAGCGGCTCTCGTTCTGGTGAAGGACGCCGGGGAATTAGTCTGCGGGCAATAGCCTTTTGATCCTGAAACGGCGTGTATCTGATGTGGCATTGTTTCAGGTCCGCAAGATTGATTGGAAGGGCATGCACCGCAGAACAGAAAACCCGGAAACACTCCTGCGCCATTTCACACCGGCCTCACGGCCCGGCCTGCCCTCCTCCCAACGTAATTGGCCGCATCAACTCAATGTTGTCAATACTCGAAAGCTTCAAGTATTGAAATTCTTACTTAACCATGTAAATAATCATCAAATTTTATTTCAAGTCTGTCTTCTAAACAAAAGTTGAGAAAAGCTATGCAGATGCACAAATTCATACATCATCCGCGGCGCTACCGGTTTTCACACGCTCCAAAGCTTCTCCTACGTCATCTCCACGCCAATAATGGCTAAGTTAATCCGTCATGTCATGTCATCCTCATGCCAATATCATATCTTCCACTAACATTTTTCCCAGCTACAAATGCGAATCAGGAACCTGCTTTTCGGTGCAACACCTGCCACTTCCGTTGTCAGCGTTGAGGAACGCAGTCCGCGAGCTCAGGTCCTTCGCCACCGTTGAGGGGGGCACCCACAGCCCCGGATTTCTCACAAAGAAATTTGAAGCCCGAATCATAATCATTACAGGTTCGGCAGGCATCAGAGGAAAATCTTCGCAACGAGGGAAGTGTGTCAAGCCAAACTGCAGATAGCAGACGATATCCGTGTTTTCAATGTTCTCGTCACGCTCAACCCAGTCCGTAATGACCGACGAGTCAGGGTGGCCAGGTTCGCCGCTCGACTGGCAGACGTAGTCGCCCGCAGGGAAAAGCTCGTAGTCCTTGTAGGGCAGAACAAACAGGCTCTTGTTAGCAAAGCCAGCACGCTTGTAGACCATGCTGCCGGGCTTTGCCAGCAACGTGGGGCACTGGTTGTTGACGATCTTGTAACCGACCGGCTTGTGACATACGTCATTGATGACATTCGGGTTGACAATATCCCAATTGCGACCTGTCTCGTGCTTGTACAAGACAGCACCCTGCTTCGCTGTTCGCAGCGGCGTCTTCTTGCAATAGAAGCCGTTACCATACGGGTTCTCGGCCGACCCTAGAGGCGCTTCCGAGGTAACGGCGTCGTTCTGTATCACTGTGTTGTTGGTCCCGTCAATCTCGGGATCCACACGGAGGGAGAAGATGTGCTGGTGGTTGTGGGCTGTGATACCGCGGGCAACCTCAGTGCCGTAAGGCGCAGCCGTCTCTGTGGGATGCAGGCAATATGAGTTGAGGATACCGGTCAGCTTGACCTCGAGCTTGTAGGTACCATCGAGTGTAAATGTGTGGTAAAAGGCATACTCGTAGTTGGCAGCGGTGATGATTTGGGAGATGATGAGCTTGCGGTCGCGCGCCAAAACAGTGCTGGCATCACGGTAGTCCATGTGCTTGTATAGAATGCCATTGTCCTCCTCGTGGATGCAAATGGCGTTCTTCAGAACGGCAGGGAGACCGCTGGAAGTGGACATGATACCATCCATGTAGTGAATGGCACCCTTGCAGTCGCACCCGAGCTTCAGGGAGTTGGTCATGAGACCGGTACCGTACTCGCCGACATCAAAGGCGTGTTTTCTGTGGTGAGGGGGTTCGGGGTTGCCATAGGGAACAACCATCTCGACAACGCTGATGCGGTTGAAGAGGGTGCGCTCACGGCCCTCGTAAGGGTCGTCGATGCGGACATCGGAGATGACAATGCCTTCGCGGTAGTTGAAGCCAATGTGCATTTTGTAACCAGCCCACGAGAGCTCATTGCCGCGGATCTGGAAGGAAACGCCCTCGGGCTGGGTAATGTCGAGGGGCTTGAGCTTGGTGGTGTTGTAGCCCTGCTCAATGAACTCGGGAAGGAAGTTGTGCTGGTCCAGAGGAGGCAGCGTACGCTCGCCGTTCACATAGCGGATATCGACACTGAGAACCTCTTCGGTCTCGGTGTCGGCGACAACGCAGAAGTCCAGAGGATGGGCGTACTGGTTGTCGTTGGGCGAGTGACGGTAGTACGCCAGGCCTTGCTGCAGACGACGGCTAAAGTCCCAGCGGTCATCAAATCCAACAGCCCAGCCATCCAAGTACACCTTGGACATGTCGGTGATGCCAATCTCCTCGCAGGCACGGATGACACGCGGGTCCTTGCGAGAGATGCGCTCCATGACGTCGAGATCCTCGAGCGTCAGGGTGGGGGCAACATTGCTGACTGGCTTCCATTGCTCAATAGTAGAGTTGGTCAGGTTGACAATGACCTCGGCGCAGGAATTCCTGCCCTTTTGAATAACGATGGCGAAAGCCTTGCGCTCCGGACGGGGACCAGCGCCTGCCTTGAAGGCGGCATACTCGGCCTTGAGCGGTTCACGGAGAGTGACACAATTGAACTTGATCTCGACAGGACTCGCCTTATCGCGGATCAACTTAACGGCATGGGAAATTTCCTGCATGGAGAGCTGATCGAGGGGATGTGTCTGGTGTCGAAGGCTGGCAGCAATCTTGGGGCAGTACTGCTGCTCCGGGTAGACCTCATAGCCAGCTATGAGATCTAGATCTGGCTGTAAGGCGGGATTAGCCATGGTGGAGGTTGCTTCTGCAGGCTGGTGGCTAGATATGTGTGTGTGAAGAGAAGAAAAATATGTGTCAAGGATAGACGGAGCGTTAAAGGACAAGTATTGAAGTCTCTGGGTATATATGTGAACGTATGCAGAAAGAAGAGTCAGTCAATGAGGTAGAGTTGGAAAGACCGGCGAGTTTATGTATGGTAGGGGAAGGACCCTGCCGAACCAGACTTGGCATTGACACGACTCTCATGAGGCCACAAAGTCTGGCATGATTAGGCTTAGTTTAGTCTGGGGGTCTGGAAGAGATCCATCCATCCGCACCGCACCACTTCGGCCGCCGAGCAGCTGGACCACCCCGAAGGCGCATTTAGTGTGGTGCTTGTCGGCCGGTCGTGGGACGGCGCGGCGCGGGGGCGGATTGGTTGAGTTCGTCAGGCTTTTACGGTGAGTTCTCTTCGGATTAGACTATATTGATATTAATATTCAATATTGAAGGCATTCCGCAGGGAGATGCTCTCTGGACCGTGATCGTATATTCTTGTGCAAAAAGACGGCAAGTGAGGGGTCAAAACGAGTCGGGGAGCCATCATAGTTTTCGTCGGTATTGTTTAGGTGTGGAGCGCCTGCTGCATCTGCGAGTGCATCAAGTTTGCAAGCGGGAGGATGAGGTGTAACGACTCACGGGACTGAGGCAAAATGGATTTGCGGCAGGTTGACCGATCCGCCCACACATATTGCACAGAAGGATGGCCACGCAGCATCGACAACGGCGTAGTGGCGCGATCCACTCATAGCGACCTCGTGAGACGGGTGCCGCGGTCGAGGACAAATGGGAATTGTCGATTGCGGCCGCGTCGGAAATGTCCACAGTGGCAGGCAGATTCCGGCGAAGAGTTTTGGTGGCTGTTTTTCAACAGTATTAGTCCAATAAGCGCGGAAGTCTGGCCAACAAAGATAGTCGTTCTTCTGGAAGCCAAGGAAGAAGATGGCTGCCTTGTCTCTAACAACTAGGATAAGCCCTGGACGCCGTGGCTGGTGCGGGCCCGGCGTCCGCGGACATGCGTGCGATGCCGCCCATGTTTCTGCTTTCTGGGGCGGCGGCGCCTCACAGGCGAAGACCAATTGGTTGATGGGTTGGGGTGCGTCTTGGAAGGTAGGATGTGGGACTGGGATGGATTCCGGGGTCGCTGGTCGCTGGTCGCTGGTCGCTGATTATGCTAGATTGGGAGATCCTTGGTGGAATGGCTGCCCGTTCGCTGTCCGCGAGCCGCGAGAGTTTTGGCAACTGAAACGACGGAATAATTAGGGCAAGCCATGCAAAAAGGGAAATGGGATGGGCAACTGTACAATAGCCGAAACGGTGTCAAAGGGCTATTGGCATCGGAGAAGTAGTGGTACAGCGAGCAAGGTTGCATCGTCTGAAGTGGAATAAAAACTTGTTTTTGACCTTGTTAGGCGGGGGCGTCAGTGTAACACTATAAAGCAACGACAAGTCGAGGATCAAAGAGGACGTTGTGCACGGGACGAAGAAGGTGTTACTGGACAGCAGAAGGGGAACGAAGAGACGAAATTGCTTCAGCGTAGGGAATATCGTGAAGTGAGGCAGACGGGATGGATGCGTTTGCATGCTGTGAGTGTTTGACGGGCCGCCAAGATGTTGCAGCTGGCAGCGGGTGGGTACTTGTAAGGTACTTGGCCAGTTGTTGTCTCGAATCCAGCCAGCCACTGCAACTCTGAACTCTGTTCACAGAATATTACGGCATTCTTAGCGTTGCTGTCTCGGGTTTATTACCATAACTTGCGACCTGTAAGACGCTGACAGCGCCGTTGCAGTGGCCAACCGCATCTTTACGAGCTACTGACATGGGCTACTGTAGCTGCAATGCGAGATGACAGCGACATAATATGCCACTTGTACATATCTATAGACACATCTATCTATAGCCTGCTACCGAAATCCCCCCGGAGTCATTAGTCATTGCACACACTGCACCGCCATGACCCCTATAATTAATTAACTGAGATTCATTATCGCCATCTGAACCGAAAGTGACTGGCACACCCCCCTCCCCCTCCCCCTCCCCCACGAAGATATGCGATAACAATTCCACAATGCGCGGGGCGCTTCTGTCTTATCAGTATTCGGACTTTGCGACAGCGATCCGAGCTAATTGATCCAGCATTATTATCTTGCCATGATACGTGAAGCGGTCCGGTATAGACAGGTTTTTATTGCTCGGCCTACCTCGACTTAATTGTAAGATAGTTCTATGTAGGGAACAGTATGGCAGATACTAAATCTTGGCAGCAGGCATACATGCATTAACTACCAAGGTACCTACCTAGGTGAGTAGGGTAGGCAGCGACGAGCCGCAATGTGCCAAATGTATCTGCCAAGTATCTCAGTGCCTTCTGCTCCACTCCTGCCTCGTCGCCCCCAGTCACAGTCTCTTGATGGCCGGGTTTTTTTCTTTCCTTTTTTTTCCCCATCCCGTCGCCTGAATGCTCCTCATCACCAACACGGCCTCCCCGTCTGAACTGAATATCTCCCGACGAGCTTTCTCATCCGCCAGACGGACGGCTGAGCAACACACAGTCCACTCCTCTGCGCCACAAAACGACGAACTGCCCACTTCTCCAACTTTTGATACCGCGCTGTTCCCCGGGCGTTAAAGCCATCCTCCTCCTTTCCCCTGCTAGTCACCTACCTACTCGGCACGCGACATACATAGCTGCACTAATTATTAGTAACTAGGGGTCGGCTTCCCCAGGACTACACTCTTCGCCATCTCAAACGCCCCCCCCTCTGGCGGCCTTTTCTCTACCCTCACACCAGCCTGGCCGCGCAAGTCTATCAAGAATTCTGAATATAGTACCGAGCGATACATGCCGTTCTCATCCTAGGGCTTGCTGGCCGTAGGGCGCTCTCCGACGCCCCTTGCCTCCTGCTGCAGTTGTCAAATCGTGGCCTATATTCCACTCACACACGCCCTTTGGCTTCCCAAGCATAATCGCATTGCCCAATGGATGAGCTGACCGTCGAGGCGCCCACTGGTCTTTGGTTCGATACTTAGGTCGGTGTGACCCTCGCTCAACCAACTACACGCTCCTCTTGCCTACCTTTCTGTCAACAGGTATTGCGTTTCTATCAACACATATTGTACCCTCTCAGAATCAAGTTACACACTTCGAGCGGCTGATATTCAGCTCTCTTTGTCAGCAGCAAGCCTGAATCAAATCTACCAAGCCTACCAAGACTTCACTGATTCACCCGCCCCCTCCCCCGTCGTCGTGCGGCATAACCTCCCCTAGAGAATGAAAGGGAACCACATACAACCCAGGGAAAAACCATACAATGGACGGCGGCAAGGCACACCCCGAAGAGTTCGACCAAGCTGCCCTCGATGCCGGCGATCTTGCCGCGCTGGGCCATGCTGAGACGCTCACCCGCAAATTCGACGTCTGGAGCATGCTCGCCCTCTCCTTCTGCATTCTCGGCACATGGAGCACCTGCGCCCAGAACCTGGCCAGCGGCCTCCTCAACGGCGGCCCTGTTGCCATCCTCTGGGGACTCGTCCTCGTCTTCTTCTGCAACCTCTGCGTCGCCATCTCTCTGGGCGAGCTCTGTAGCAGCATGCCCACCGCGCTCGGTCAGGCATTCTGGATCTCTCGCCTCTGGGATACGCCCTGGGGCCGCCGTGCTTCCTACATGTGTGCTTGGATCAACACCTTTGGCTGGTGGACCCTCACCGCTTCCCAGAATGCCTTCATGACCCAGTTCCTCCTCGGAATGAAGCTCATGTTTGACCCTACATGGGAGGGTGCCAACAAAGGTTGGGTCAAGCTTTTGGTCTACGTTGGCATTACCGTGGGCTTCAGTGTCTTCAACCACGTCTCTTGCCGAAACGAAAAGATCCTTCCTGGCTTCAACAACTTTGTCGCCGTTGGTTTTGTCGGTCTTTTCTTCGCCATAGCGCTTGGTCTCCCCATTGCTGTTGGCACACACTCTGATCTGCACTTTCAAAATGCCAAATTTGTTTTTGGCACCTGGATCAACAGCACTGGCTGGAACTCCGGTGTCACCTGGTTTCTTGGCCTTGTCCAGTCGGCCTATGGTCTCACAGCCTTTGACTCGGTCATCCACATGGTGGAAGAGATTCCCAACCCGCGAAAGCTGACACCCGTGACCATGTACATGTCCGTTATTTGCGGTGCCGTCTCCGGCTGGCTGTTCCTCTGTGTGTGCCTCTTCTGCGTCCAAGACATCAAAAGCCTCCAGGAGCCCGAGTCGGGCCAGCCGTTCATCCAACTCATTCAGGACGTCGTTGGCCTCAAGGGCGCGGCCGTTTTCGTCTCCATGTTCACATTCAATGGCATGGGCCAGGGCATTAGCATCATGACCTCGGCATCGCGACTCACCTGGAGCTTTGCGCGTGACGGAGGTATCCCCTTTGCTCGCTACTTTGCTCATGTCGATGAGTACTGGCTCATGCCCGTGCGTGCCCTGTGGCTGCAAGCCGGCATCATCTCCGTCGTCGGTGTCCTCTATCTTTTTGCCGAAACGGTCCTGCAAGCCATCCTGAGCGTCAGCACCATTGCCCTCACCATATCGTACGCCATGCCCATCGTCGCCCTCATGCTGGCTGGCCGTGAACGCCTCCCGCCCGGAGGCACTCTGCACCTTGGCCGATGGGGTCCGCTCCTCAACTGGTTCTCGCTCATCTACTGCACCGTGTCGACCATCTTCTTCCTCTTCCCTTCGACGCCGAACCCGGGCATTGCGGACATGAACTGGGCCATTGCCGTGTTCGGCGTCATGCTCGTTGTTTCCATCAGCTTCTGGTTCCTGCAGGGTCAGCGCACCTATATGGAGACGCACGACCTGCCCGAGAACATCCTGTATGCAGACGCTGCCCACACTCCCCGAACGGCACACTCGACGACTAGCGGTCCTGACGATAAGAAACCAATCTAGGGTCGACGACGATGTCGCCCACGAGACGTACGGCACGTTTGCGGCTGACGGCTGGCCACATTCATCCCTTGCTGAGGCGTCGTCGTCGCGGTCCCGGTCGTAGGGTGGTATTCCCTGTAGCTCGCTGTCGCCAGCGTAATAGAGAGGAAGGTGAGATGGTTGTGTCGGGTCTGATGTATGATAATCATGTGGACCTGTAGCAGCGGCAATAGTTAGCGAGGGAAGAGGGATAATGTTATATGGAAGGGTAGGAGGAAAGACACTGGATTGTTCTTGGTTAGCCGAGCGTACCTTATACGGTATATAGGCAAGTTGTTCAAGAAAGTATAGTTAGTGTATCAGTCGTTTTGAATATTTGTGCGAGTACATGTCAGAGCCGACTACAATGCAGACGTGAAAGTATATAGTCGTTGGAAATGACAATCAGAGCAGCATGAGAATGGGACCGGTAACCCCTCTGTAGAGCAGGCTGGAGGTGGCGTGTTGAGAAGCAATAAATGATGCGAGTTGCCACTTTTGGCTCGGGCTCGCGGGCCCGCGCGGAAGGGCCCCCGGGTTGCCGACGGAGGATGAGGCCACTTTTTTTCTTTCTGTTTTCTTGGCCATGAGAGGATCGATCGGTTGGTGTTTTTTTCTTCTCTCACCTCTTGGTTTTGTAATCTGGTGCGCTTTTCCCCTCATGATTCAGTGTGCGTGCTTAAGACTTGGTTGTGCCCCGGGGTCAGCAAAGGCGGCCGTAGGGGGAATGCTTCATTTTAAACATGCGGGCAGGCAAAGTTGATCCACAAGTTTGAGCAAGTTTTCTTTTGCATAGAATGATATCTGTTCATACGTACATGAATAATGGGAGCCGATTGTGAAACTCGAGTGACAAGGGAGGGGGGCATTCGAATTCGTGATACATTGCTACTTTTGAGACTATTTTTACTTTCTTCTTCTTCCTCTACTACACTTGAGCTTGAATTTACAGCTTGGAGCCCAGGTTGACGTGGACGGCCTTGGTCTCGAGGTACGAGTTGAGACCGGCCTCGCCGAGCTCGCGGCCGATGCCGCTCTGCTTGACGCCGCCAAAGGGCACGGCCGGGTCGCTATCGTTGGACGAGTTGATCCAGACCATACCGGCTTCGAGGCGCTCAGCGACCTTGTGGGCCCGCTCAATGTTCTGGCTGAAGAGGGCGGCGGCGAGGCCGTACTGCGAGTTGTTGGCGAGCTTGAGGGCCTCCTCCTCCGTCTTGAAGGGCGTCACAGCAGCGACGGGCCCAAAGACTTCCTCCTGGAAGATTGTCATGTCCTTGGTGACGTTGCTGATGACGGTGGGCTCGATGTAGAAGCCCTTGCCCTTTCCGGCGGCGGCCTGGGCGGAGGCGCCGCCCATCTCGACCTTTGCGCCCTCCTTTTTGGCGCCGTCAATGTACGACAAGATCTTGTCGTACTGCACCTGCGAGACCTGGGGGCCGTGGGTGGTGGTCTCGGCGAAGGGGTCGCCGGTGACGGCCGTGTTCTTGATCTCGGTTTTGAAGTACTCGAGGAACTTGGGTAGGACAGACTCGTGGACGATGAGACGCGAGGTGGCGGTGCAGACCTGGCCTTGGTTGCTGAGGATGCCGACATATGCCCACTTGGCAGCCTGCTCAAGATCGGCGTCGTCAAAGACGATGAGGGGCGACTTGCCGCCGGTCTCGAGAGTAATGTTCTTCATGGTGCCGCTGGCCATCTTCATGATCTCGCGACCAGTGGCGGTCGAGCCGGTAAAGGCGACCTTGTTGACGTTGGGGTGGGTAACGAGGGCGGAGCCGGTCTCACGGCCGTAGCCGTTGACGATGTTGAGGACACCGGGAGGGAAGCCGGCCTCCTTGACGAGGGTGGCAAAGTAGAGGATGGAGAGAGGGGTCTGTTCGGCAGGCTTGAGGACGACGCAGTTACCGGTGGCGAGGGCCGGGCCGAGCTTCCAGGCGGCCATGGCGAGGGGGTAGTTCCAGGGGATGATTTGACCGCAGACGCCGACGGGCTGGCGTAGAGTATAGGCAAACTTGGCCCGGGTCGTGGGGATGGTCTGGCCGTGGATCTTGTCGGCCCAGCCGGCGTAGTAACGGAGGGTGTAGATGACCTCGTTGAGATCCTCGTTGAGGGAGACGGTGTAGGGCTTGCCGTTGTCCCAAGACTCGATTGTGGCGAGGACCTTGGCGTTTTGCTCGACGAGGTCGGCCAGCTTGTGCATGAGGACACTGCGGTCACGACCGGCGCAGTCAGCCCACGAGGGGTGTTCAAAGGCGGCGCGGGCGGCCTTGACGGCGGTATCTACATCTTGCACCGAGGCGGCCTCGACGGAGCAGATTTCGCTGCCATCACTGTGGGGGGGTTTGTTAGCGAAGAAGAAATGCAGGACGATGGGAGAAGGGCGGGCATACGCAGGACTGACGCTGGTGATCTTGGTACCGGAGCTGGAGGCGACAAACTCGTTGTTGATGAAGAGGCCGGTGGGGAGGGTGATGTCGAGGCCGTTGGGGGCCTTGAGTTGTGTTTGGAGAGCCATGGTGTGTGCGAAACGAGGACGGAAGATGAGTTCAAGTGGCTAGGACGTTGTTAGAGAATGGTATTGAAGAAGTGAGCATTGTGAGAAAGAAGGGAGAGGAAAGGCAGGGCAGGATAAGAAGCTTGGGGGGTGTAACAGGCTGTAGAGGGCAAACGCAAACAGCGAGGTACCTCGAGGTAGGTTAGTAGGTTAGTAGGTTGGCTTGTACCTGGCTAGGTAGGTAAAGGATTGGGCTGCGGGGAAGGGAAGCCCCAGACTGGACTTGCTGATGAAGCACACACCTTTGGATATCTTTGCCTTTGCTGTTGCTGGAGGCGGCAAAGGCTGCGGGGGATGCGGGGGATGCGGATGCGGGGTCGCGAGAATCCTGCCACGGCGTTCATCCTCTCTCTCTCTCGACTGGAGGATCAGTCAATTCAGAGTCGAGCAGGGGGGGTGCGAATATCCAGCATCGGGGTAGACTGGTGATGACTGCCCCGGAGTGCTTGCCTGCTGGTGGAGGTGCTTTGGTGGCTGGATGATGGATGGAGCTTCTCTTCCAGGCGCTCCTTGGCCACTACTTCCCTGAAAGCCACGCCGGCTGTCCGCGGCCCCGAGCCCACTCCAACCCCCAACCTCCACGTCTTGCATTTCTTCACCATTTCAGACTCGGCAATCATTTTTATACCTGCTGAGGCTCGACGCATCAATCTCGCACAATACCCCGCCCAGAGCCCCAGAGCCTCTCGGTCGCCCGCGTCGTCCGTCGTCGGTGGCGGCGGCGGCGGCGGCATCGGAATCAAACTTTCCATCAAACGAAAACCTCATATGCGCATCGCATCGGAGCCGGCGAGTCTGTCCCAAACGAAATGTCACTGCTGTCCCGGCTTGACTTTTTTTTTGTAACACCCCTCCGAATACCGGATTCTTATCTGGTTTATTATCACGAAAACGAGAACCATCCACCACGCTGAGACAGTGACCAAAGCTGCAGCCTGCAGGCAGATAACGCCCACCACCACCCTTGCCTCTAAGATGCGCATGCTGCAGAACGTCACAACCGCTTTTACCCGTCTCATCAGGCACTTGTACAACATTCCAAGCAGCCATCTTGTCGCAGATCCAGACGCACCCAACGCCAAACGACTTTGCCTGCGTTGCGCTGTTGCGACGCTGATATCAGTTGTCGCACAGTCGGCCCGTCGTCGGCGGCACATGACAGACAGCCCTGGTCCCCTAAAGGACCCCCCTAAAAGACTTGGAACTTTTTATTCCTCTGTAATCACTAGATATCGGGGGCAAGATTTTCGCCATTGAAGTTTCCAGCTCTGCGACAACACAACAATCGTCAATACAGCCAGACATGAATGCTAACATGTACATACAAACTGACGAGTCCGTAATCGTAAGCCGTCTGGAATTGCTTTCAGCATCAAAAATGACCTGTAAACTACACCAAAGGCAGCTGTAACCATCCAACTATGCCGCTGGTTTACCGCTTCTCGTGGTATCAGCAAATCCAAGTACTCAACGATAATCCCCCCATCATTGCCCCGGTTCTCCGCCGTCCCCCTCACCGTCCCCGACGGCCAGCCCGCGCGCAAACTCCACCGCCAGCCCGAGCAGCCTGTCCAGCACGCCCTCCTCGGCCCAAAAGTGGCCCGCCGTCGGCACCTCGACGCATCGGAACCGCGACCTCGGCGCGCCCGTCAGCCGCGCGCTCCACTCGCGGCCCTTGTACGGCAGCACGAACGCGTCCGCGCCGCCCCGGACCGCCAGCGTCGGGTGCCGCACGAGCTTGGCCTCGGCGGCCGCGGCATCGTCGTCGTCGTCGTCGCCGCCGCCGCCGCCATCCTCCTCACGCCGCCGCGGCGTCGACCACCACAAGCGCCGCGACAGCGCGCCCGGTAGCACCTTGAGCGTGACGAGGTGCGACGCGAGGCCCGGGATGGGCGACAGCAGCAGGTACGCCTGCCGCGGGGTCGTGAAGCTGGCGAGGCGAGGCAGCCGGCCCTGCGCTGCTGCTGCTGCTGCTGCTACCGGTGACGCTTCGTTCTCGATCTGGTGGTGGGGTGCTTCCCCATCTGTAGTTGCCGGTGTCGAGGTCCGGTCGGGACCGTGTCGCGGCTCCTCCGGGACCTTATCCAGAGTGGCGGGGGTGCCGTTGGAGGAGATGTGACGGCGCGGTCCCGTCAGGCTCGACTTGGTCTTGGCGGCGAGCTCGTGCAGTTTCCCCTCGAGCTCGGCGCCTCGGCTCCGGCTCCGGCGGGTGCTGCCCCCGTCTGCGCTGCGCCGCCCGCCGGGGCTCAGGTCGCCCTCGTCACCGCCGACGCGGATGCCGCCACGCTTCGAGGGGCTTCGCGGGGCGTGTGCCGTGCGCGGCAGCTGCGACGCCTCTTCCCGAGCGAGGAGGCGGAGGCGCGCGCTCTGCTGCGCGGCCAGGCTGGCGGCGCGCAGGCGTATCTGCGCCTTGTGGGAGGCGCTGGGCGGAGCGGCGAAGGGCTCAAGCACCGTCTCGAGCGGCGGGAGCTGCGCCGCGATGAGGGATCCATACGAGTAGCCTCCAATGATGAGCATGGGCCGTTGTCTTTTTCGTATTTTCTCGGCGACTGGTGTGGGCTTGTCGACGGACAAGCCTTCATCCACCATGTGCGGGGAGGAGGGAGGGTGGTCGTTGACGCTGTCTTGGGCCTTGTCGTCTGCGGCGCTCTCAGCAGGGTCCAGGTGGTGGATGTAGTATGCCAGGAACCCAATGACGCTCTGAAAATCTGCTTGCTCTGCTTTCGACGTCCACGATGTCTTGCCTGCCGAGTGGGCAGCTCCCCTGCGTCGTCAAACATCAGCTGAGGTCGTCTCGCCAACAGCAGACACTCTTCTTACCTAAAGTTAAACGTCGCCAGCAAGTAGCCCTCATCAAGCATCCTAGCACCCGCAACCTCAATCACCGGGTCGTCGAAGCTGCCGCCCAGCGGCGCGTAGGGGTGGGCGAGCACGGCCGCGTGTTGCATCCATGGCGATGATGGTGATGATGGTGAGGGAGGTTGATGCTCGGCGCGCAATGAGGCCGGGTGGTAGATGCGGCAGTCAAGAGGGAGCCCGTCGTGGACGCTGGGGATGGTGAATGTCAACGCGGGCTCGGGCAGCATTGTTACAGACACATTGTGCGGCACTGTGGCCGTTGGAGGGGGGAGATTGGAGGAGGGAGGTTCAGGGGACGGGAAAGCTGAAGCTATGGAATTGGGGGCTGATCACCAACTACCCTACTTAGCAAGAGTTGCATGGTGATGATGCTAAAGGGGAGAAATAATTATAGACTGCATTCTTTAATTTCAGCATCTCTATTTTTTTTTTCCTTTTTTACGAATCTCGCTTCATCTTTATCAAAGCACTGCTTTTGCTGACAAGTCAAGAGGAGGCTCGCTCCCACAGGAGTGACGTGATCGTGCAGGGTAGGGTTGACTATAGGGTAGGCCTCTGCATGGATGGCGGAAGACTAGATAGCCTCCTGCACTGTACATATCCCATCATTCACCCTTTGGACTCGTGCAACAGTACATCATCAGGACGTGAGATATTACATTTACTCTAACATGCTTTGGTAACTCGCAACTCTATGACCACCCCCCGCTATTGCGTCTTCTTGTCTCCGGCCTCCTCCGCGCGCTTCCTGCGCCTCGCGAGCCAGTTCTTCACCTCCGCCAGCAGCCCCATCACCAGCGGCACCGAGATGGGCCCCAGCAGCGGCAGGTAGACCGCGATCTTGTGCTCGTCCGGAAAGTACAGCTGGCCGACCATGCTCTTCTCGAAAAAGGCGCGCTCCGCCGCGCGCTCCGCCACCCGGGCGTGTGCCAGCGCCGCCGCGCCGCCCAGGTCCGCGCACGCCCGCTCCAGGTGCCGCAGCGTCGTCTCCGCGCCGTCCGCCACGCTCTGTGGGATCGCGATCGACGGCAGCTTGCCCGTCAGCCGCGCCAGCGAGCCCAGCGACGACGACGCCCGCAGCAGCAGGTCCGTCGACCGGATCCGCGTCAGCGACGACAGCCGCACCGGCAGCGACCCCGACGACGGTGTCCCCAGCAGCGAGAGCAGGTGCCCGCCAAACGTGAGCATCGGCCGCCGCAGCGTCGCCGCCGAGACGTGCGCCTCCGTGCCCGGCAGCGCCAGGAGGTACACACTGCCCCATTGCGGGATCATCCACGACTGCGACGTGCTGCTGCTGCCGCTGCCGCTGCCGTCGGCGGGGGCATCGGCGTCGGCGTCGTCCAGACGAATAGTCTGGTTCCCGACGTAGAGCACAAAGTTGACCGTGGGCGCGCCCCCGATGGACGGCGACAGCGGCCACTCGGCCGCGTTGATAAAGGACGACAGCGCCTCCCGGCTCAGCACCTCGGACTGGTCGCCGGGCGTCGCGTACAGCTGCACCTGCGTGTCGATGGTGAAGTTGTGGATCGGCGCGAGCGCGGCAAGTATCGGCCGGATGTGCTCGTCGAGCGCACGGTCAATCTCCCACGCGTTGGGCAGCGCGCGGTCCGTGAAGAGCGAAAAGGTGAGGTGGTACGCGGGCGCGTAGCGCAGCGAGCGCGTCGTGCGCCGGGCGAGCGCCTCGGCCGCCTCGGGAGTCGGTGCCGCGCCGCCGCCGGCCATGGACGACATGGACAGCAAGTATGCGATGATGGACTGCTCCTCGGCAAACGTGGCGCGCAGCTCGCTAGTGATGAGCGACGCGAGCCCGCTGGACGCCGAGCTGAGCTGCGGCGCCGCGCCCGGTGGGTACGTGATGTCGAGCACGGGCTGCTCCGAGCTCAGCGTGGAGGTCGCGGCGTCACCGGGTCGGCAGTGGATGGTGAGCGCCGGTTCGGGCTCGTCGGTGGCGTCCGAGGCCGCGCCGTCCTTGGGCGCCAGTCGCAAGCGCAGGTGGTGGCCGGAGAACTCGTTTAGGTCGTCGAGGGCATGCTGTGTCAGGCGAACGAGGTGCTGGGCCTCCGGCTCCTGCAGCGCGTCGGCGCGAATGTCAATCTGGAGCGGGAAGACGGGTCGGCAGGCCTGCGAGGGGTGAGTCAGTCAATTGGGGTGCGTTTTCAAGACGATGCGGTCAACTGTGTACCTTGCCGTCTGCCCATTGCATCATGCTATCCAGCGGCAGGCTTGCTCGGTGGATAGCTGTCGTCTGCCACCATATCGGGAGGCCGAGGAAGATGACAATCAGCCAGTACGACCAAACAATGTAGCTTCGTCTTCGTGTGTCGGAGGGCTTCTCTGGCGGCGGGGGAGTATAGCCTTTTTCGTCCTCGGCCGCAGGCAGGGCAGACGCCTCTGCCGATGCCTTGTCGGCCATGTTTCAAGGCAATTATTCTTTTCTTTAGCTGGCGAATTGGGAGCTGTCGAGCTCTTGACCAGCAACAGCGTCCATCATCTATCTGTCTATTGTAGGGGAAGCAAGGGTGGCATCGTTGGTGGTGAATAGGCGCGAAGTCACGTGCAGATTTTATGCACGATTTATGCGAGCTTGCACAACTGCTTGTTGGTGGTGGTTATGGTTTTGTTCCACTGGACCTGACCTGGAAGAACCAAGAAATTTAAAATAAAAAAGAAATTGCCAGGGATTTGATCATGATAGCCTTTAACAATGCGGGCTGACCAACTTGTCCGCTCCAGCTGCACAAAGATTGCATAACCGGAAGACGGCTTTAAATGGGATCCCGTACCAATAAGGCAAACAACCAGCAATTTACGAGGAATCCTCCGGATGTCTGTCCGCAGTTCGAAAGTACATTGTACATTTTTCCCATCCCTGTTTGCTGAACAACTCGGAATATGCCATGCATGTACAATCATCACCTCTGCCAACAATCCACTCCAGCCTTGTCGGGTGGCTGCCAATCTCCGCTCGCCCATTTCTGGGGTAGACGATATGGGTTATCTGGTCGAGGTGAGCTTGTACGGCATGGTCTTTTGTGGGAGATGCTTGCAGAAACTCAAGTCGTATGAGGAATTAAAATATAATAGTAAAAAAGAACAAAGAGATGTCTGGCGCTAGCAAGTGTGTCTCTCCGCAGAGCCTCCTTATACAGAATAAGTCCGCAGCCCTCGGCTACATACTGTGACAAGAGATTCCGCCTACGATGGAAATTCCGCGGAGGTGAAACAGGTAGGCTGGCAAGGGTGCGCGGACACACAGACAAGGCAGGGCTGTTTGGACAGATAGAGCAACAGTGCTGCCTGCTAGCTATTCACTCGATCCTGATAAAGAGGTCCATATAAAGATATGAAGAAGAAAAATAAAGACGTTGAAGAAACTGACAATCACTTCGTCCAGCCTTTGTCGAAAAGTATTTTGGATGTAGCACCTATTAATAACACCAAGTAGGCAGTCTGCTACTCGACAGCCCTAGATCAGGGAGAAACTCACTAGCCATCATCTTGCCTTTCCCACAATTTCAGGTCCGAGCCGAGGCTCACTTTGACAGGCCACTGAACCGCCTCTTATTGCATTGACGACAGATCCAACGGGGGGTAAGCTAATACCGGTCAGAGCGCCAGTTCCAGCCCGGCTCTTCCTGGATGGCTTCTCTTTTTCCCCATTCACAGTATTACTGTTTCTTTCATATCCCCTGTATCCATCTCCTCTTTGCCATTTCTTCAACACTGCCTCCAAACGCGCAGTGAGTGAGTTGATAGCATCATCGCTCTCGGCTCCTCCGCTCACCAATCCCGCTCCCGAACTCCGTTCCCCTCCTGTCGACACACAACCGCAACCTAGGAATTAGAGAGTTGTCCAAGATGCCCGGTACGAAGCCCTCAAAGAGAGAGAATATGGCCATGCCCATGCGTCAGAAACATCACGACCGACCCAACACCAGCTAACATGCCCTCAACCCCCGTCTCAGTGCCCCTCGCCGTCGCCGTCCCGGCCGCCATCGCCGGCGCCGCCTACCTCAACGCCAAGTCCGGCCTGTGGTACGACCTGATGATGCAGCGCATCGCCCTGACCGTCATGTTCCGGCTCCTGCGCGACACGCGGCGCGACCGCCTCAGCCTCTTCTACACGCTCGAGGACTGGGCGCACAGCCCGTCCCGCGCCGGCCGCGACATCCTCCGCTTCGAGGACCGGCGCTACACCTACGCCCAGTTCTACGACCAGGTCCTCCGCCACGGCGCCTACCTGCGCGCCCGCCACGGCGTCCAGCCCGGCGACATCGTCGCCCTCACCTTCCACAACTCGGACACCTTCCTCTTCCTCTGGTGGGCGCTCTGGGCCATCGGCGCCAAACCCGCCCTCATCAACTACAACCTCGCCGGCACGCCCCTCGCCCACTGCGTCGCCGCCGCCACCGCCCGCCTGTGCCTCGTCGACCCGGCCGTCGCCGCCAACGTCACCCCCGAGGTCCGCGCGCAGCTCCCCGGCGTCGAGTTTGTCATCTGGACGCCGGAGACGGAGGCAGCCGGCGCCGCCGCCACCGCCCCCGTACGCTCCCCCGACGCGGACCGCTCCGAGGCCGCCTTCTCCAACATGGCGCTGCTCATCTACACCTCCGGCACGACCGGCCTCCCCAAGGCCGCCATCGTCTCGTGGGCCAAGTGCATCGCCGGCGGCACCATGGCCTCGACCCTCCTCGGCCGCGCCCACAACCCGGCCGACGTCCTGTACACCTCGATGCCGCTCTACCACAGCTCCGCCGCGCTCCTCGCCTTTTGCGCCACCGTCGTCGCCGGCAGCACCCAGGCGCTCGGCCGCCGCTTCTCCACCGCCACCTTTTGGGACGACGTCCGCCGCCACGACGCCACCGGCATCCAGTACGTCGGCGAGACGCTCCGGTACCTGCTCGCCGCGCCGCCGCGGCGCGACCCGGCCACCGGCGCCGACCTCGACCGATGCCACAAGGTCACCGCCGCCATCGGCAACGGCCTCCGCCCGGACATCTGGAACGCCTTCCAGGACCGCTTCGGCATCGCCACCATTGCCGAGTTCTACGGCTCCACCGAGGGCGCCGCCTCCACCTGGAACCTCTCCTCCAACGACCTCTTCGCCGGCGCCGTCGGCCGCCTCGGCTGGCTCGGCCGCCTCCTCCGCCGCAACCACACCGCCTTCCTCGCCTACGACCACGAGCGCGACCAGCCGCGGCGCGACCCCGTGACCGGCTTCTGCCGCCGCGTCCCCGCCGGCCAGCCCGGCGAGCTCGTCACCCGCCTCGACCCGGACGACCTCGGCCGCCTCTTCCAGGGCTACTTTGGCAACCCGCGCGCCACCGCGTCCAAGGTCCTCCGCGACGTCTTCGCCCCCGGCGACGCCTGGCTCCGCTCCGGCGACATCATGAGCCTCGACGCCGAGGGCCGCTACGCCTTCAACGACCGCATCGGCGACACCTTTCGCTGGAAGTCCGAGAACGTGTCCACCAACGAGGTCGCTCACGCCGTGTCCACCTTTGGCCCCGTCCGCGAGGCCAACGTCTACGGCGTCCGCCTGCCCCATCACGACGGCCGCGCCGGCTGCGTCGCCGTCAACTTTGCCGGTACCAACCCCGTGCCGGACCCGGACACGCTTCGTGGACTGGCCGCGCACGTCCGCGACGGCCTGCCCAGGTACGCCGTCCCGCTCTTCCTCCGCGTCGTCAGGGACATTGCCGGCCCGCAGACCACCGGCACCAACAAGCAGCAAAAGTCCGTCCTGCGCGAGGCCGGCGTCAGGCCCGGCGCGCTCGACGACGGCGCCGCCCTCTACTGGCTCCGCGGGGATACGTACGTGCCCTTTGGCGACAAGGAGTGGCAGGAGCTGGAGGCCGGCCGCGTCAAGCTATAGCATCGCTATGACGCATCTGGCCATCTCTGCTTTGCCCGTAGGATGACGGCATCAACTTCCCGCACAATACCTGCATCTGTGTGGTGTCGTCGTCTATTTATTTGATTAGTCTTGGGAGTTGGAAGGAATATCATCTCTTTTGAATTGACCGGCTCTCCGTTAGCTGTGAAGCTCCCTCGGACTATAGTGTAGTAGCTCAGAGTCCTCTCTGTTTCATCTATAATGCCATCATTCCAAGCCATACATTGCAGATATTCATTATCCAGTTCCACACATGTTCGAGTATATACACATATTCCTATACGTCATTAACATTGGCTCATTACCCGCCCGTCTACTCACGAGCTTCCAATGCCAAGCCCGACTCGCTGCCCACCCTGGAGATACTGGGCATTTGCATTCGTCGCCGCCAGCGTGGCCGCGCCACTTGTGCCCGTCCTCTCCCGCAGTCTTCGCCCCTCCATAAGGCCACGAAGGCCACGCTTCTGGAGGCCAATGACGCTGCTCAGTTCGCCATTCCAAATCACACCGCCTTCTCTATCGCTACCGCCGATTTCTGAGCCCCATTCGGAGCCGCTGGCGCTGGCCGAAGCGGACAACTCACCGCTGCTCGGGCGGCCAGCTTGTCCCCCAGAGTTGATGCTGAGCGTGGCGGTTCGTGAGGCGATGTCGGACGAGAAGGAACCGTTGGAAATTGATCCACCGACGCCAAAGTCTCCCGAAGCAGTGGGCGAACGAACAGGATCCGCCTTGTCCACGAAAAAGTTGGGGTTCAAGGTGCCATCGATGCCGCGCCCCCCACCAGCGGCCATTGCAGTAGCATTAAAGACGGCAGCAGCGTTTCGGCTGTCGAGCAGGGAGTGAAGACGTTCAACAACGGCCTCCAGCAGACCATCAATGCGGTATGGCCGCGCAATCTGCAACAGAGAGCACAGAATCTGAGGAGTGCAGAGCGGCGAGGTCATCGAAGGCAGAGAGCTGGTGTAGAGGAAGTGCAGCAATGCCTGCACCGTCAAGTAGGTGTGGGGGAGGTAGAGACACCTGGGTCGGGTATTAGGTGGAAGTGTGAGTGGTGTCGGCGTAGCATTTACTGCTCCCGCATGAGCGTCCTCCCCTTTCCCGGCCGCGCCGCCAGCAAGCGCCGAACCGTCCGGCCTAGAGACATCAATATTGGCTGGGACCAAGGTGCTCGCAGTGGAGGATGCCGTGGCAGATGCTGCTCGCGACTGTGGTGTTATGGTAATGGCGGAGGCGCGGAGAGGATTTCCCGCAAGGCCTGAACGGAGTGTCATGCCGTCAGCTCCGTCCTGTGAGGCGGCACCTTCTCGGAGCAACTGGACAAAATACGGCCCCCAGCGGCGTGCCACGATTCGAGAGCTGATAGGGATCCGCTCTCCGCCAATGCAAAGGATATCCATATCGGACAGATCCCTCATCGCCAAGATTCTTTCGCCCATCTCTTCGCTCATGCGCGTGTGAGAGCGGCCACCCGCAGTGTAGCCCGCCTTTCTCGACAAGCTCAAGCCAGGTCCACTCCACGGACTGCTGGCAGAAATGAACCCGGACATGGGACTTGTCTTGCGCGGATTGTCATAGAAACCAAATGCTTCGAGCTCCACCATGCACACGTTTTTGAAGTTTATGCGTCGATGGTTGTAATCGTCCACTAAGCTTCGCTTTCGGTTTCCAAGGATGACAAAGGTGTTTCTCCTGTTCCACAGCACACCTCTGTTCCAGCTTCCTTGGCTAAAAACACTTCCACCAGCATCAATTCGACTCCACGTAAGCGTTCTCAGATCCAGAGCCCACAAGGCATATTCCTGCTTAGATGAGGTGAGGTATGTACCAGAAACCACAAAATGGGTGTCCAGAACACCACCGTTGGGAAATCGAAGGCCAGGGGGGGAATACGTGCCGGTCATGGGCTTCTCACTGAGGGTACCATCAGGAGAGCGAACTTGCAGCTCAAGCTTCACATCCAAGAAATTGTAGTTGGAGTATATAAGCATAGATGAGCCGCCGTCGCGTGCTTCCTGGCTCATGCCATCCTGGCGTTGCAGACCGACTTGGTGAACCTTTCCAATCTTGGCCGCTATAGAAGGCAGCAGTGGCGCAGCAACGCTGCGGTACGCACCACAACTCTTCCCCAAGGGCTGCGTGGATACCCATTTCAAACTGCGAAGATTGAAGACGCTTATTTGCTCAATGTAGTGGTTAGCGCCGTCTTGGCCGCCGACAATCACCATTTGAGCACCTCCCGAGCCGTCAATGTTGATGCCGATGCGACCTTCGTTCGGGTTTCCTGACGAGGGGTTGTGCTGGAGGGCAGAGAGCGGTGCCCGTGCGGAGGAGAATGACGCAGCTGATGAAAGAATGCATGCACAATGGGCATATCGTCCTTGCGGGGCATCCGGCGTCGGGATAAAGGTCCATTTCTTCGATGAGACGTCGTAAATGTAAATATCTGACATGACGGTGACCTCGGGTTGCTGCTGCTGGTCTTGGTTTACTGGCTGATTCGGTGATGGCGACATGCCGCCATAACAGACCATCTTGGTATCACCGAGCGCACACATGGAATGAAAGTATCTGGGCGGTGGAACCTCACCAGCTGTTTGGAGCTTGGTCCAGTGGCGTCGGATAAGATCAAGTTCGTATAGGTCGGACGTGAGGGGCGCAGGTCGGTTGCGGGAGAGCACTCGGCCTCCGAAGACGTACAGTTTGTCGCCCAGAATTGTCGTCGTCGCACCAACTAATGGTGGAGGCTCCCGTCCAGTCGTCCTGTGTACATTGCACATAAGACCGGAGAGATGGGCAGAGGAGCTCTGCGACGGGCCAGCAATTGTTGGCCCTCTACCTGGTGCAACGGCAGGTGAGGCGGTCGACGAGCCTGGGCCTTGGAGTCTCGCGGTAAAGGCATCTCGCACATCGGTGTTGATACTAGTCAAGCTACCGGGGACATCTTGGGCGTTTTGTTCCTGGCCGTCGTACATGGTAGCAGAGTTTGCAGAGGTGGCAGGGTCCACGCTACCCTGTCGTTGCTGCATTGTGATATTTGGAGGGAAGCTGAATGACGGCAGCGGTTCGGTATGGGGTGCACTGGTTTTTGAGGCAGCCGATGGAACTGAGGGAGTGTCGGGGTCCGAATCGTCGTCGGGCGGTGGTTGGGGCAGGGGTTTCTCGAGACTGTGTTGCAGGCTCAGATTTCTGGCATGCTGCCGTCTTTTCGGATGAAGGAGGCCGTCTTGTGGTGGATTTTGTCGAGGCGGTGGCTGGTCGCTGAACTGACCAGAAGTCGGCGTTGACGGATTTCTCAGGTTCAGAAGAGAGCTTGAGAGTGGTGGCTGGGACGACGATGGCTGCTGCTGCTGTTGTGGTTGTTGCGCACCGCGATAAGCGAAACCGGAGCCGGCTTGTTGGAATCGGTCAACAGAGGAGGACAGTTTGTCGCCGGATTCGGGCCGCTTGTCGTCGGTCCGACGCTTAGTAAAACTCTGTGGAAGTGTCAGTTTCCCTGAGGCCGACATGGTAGGCAACCTCGTCGCCGTACGGCGGGTGCGAGGGGAGCAAAAATCAAAATGTCTATCTCATGGCAGTTGGGTGGAGGGAAAGGCAAGATTTTCTAGCCCGTTGGCGCTGTGGGTGGTGCAGGCAAAAAGACGAAGTTGTTCGTATGTGGGTGTCGCACAACAGCGTGGATAATAATGCCAGGTCCGTGAGAATTAAAGCAGCGGGGTTGGACGGGCCGGGCCAAGCAAGCGACGACCAGGGATACGAGCACCTGTGCCTTGGAGATGAAGCAGGCGGTGCAAGGACCAAGGAACAAGCGGCAAGGGGAGCAGATGTAGATGAAGCCAGGGATGGTGAAGTAGGGTGCGTGCTGGGTTGTGCGTTGGGAATGACGCGTCGGCAATATATGGCAGTTGGCAGAAGGGGGAGGATGGATGGCGGCAGAGGCTGGTGATAAAAAGGGACAGACATCAACCTAACAATGCACGTACCGTTCTGTGACCACTGGTGTAGCGGAGGAGCAAATATTACGTCAAAGAAGGGGGGGGGGGGGGGGTTCTTTGTCGGAGGGTTGACACGAGTCGAGGCGGCGAAAGGACTGATGGCGTCTGCTGGGGTTCGAGGATGCGCGGCAAGGGCTTGGGAGCGAGATGTGCGTATGTGGTATGTCTGTAACAAAGTGACAAAGAGCAAGCAGGTAGCAGGACCGTCGGTTCGCGTCGGTTGGTGGTGCTCGAAAAGGGCGATTTTGGCTCGCCGCACAGACTTGGGGAGGGGAGGGTGGTTTGGAGGTTCCCAGTTCCCAGTCGTGGTTTGAAGGTTCCTGGTCGTGATTTGAGTAGGGAGGGAGGGGCTGGAGCGCAATGGCTGGCGGTTGGCTGGCTGGCTGGCTGGCTGGCTGGCTGGCTTTCCGTCGCGTGGTGTGACTCCGTGCCAGGCGATGAGCCGCTGTGATGAGGCGGGCTTATTATTAATGTTAGCCTGTCTGTATTTATGATTTATCCGCAGTAGTTGGTCGGTTCCTCGGCAGCGATGTCGGGGTTCGTTTCGAGTTTGGACAAATATTTCGTGGCTGGTCAACTGCTGTGCCGCGCCGCACTCTGGTGTAACAATTCGTATAGCAAGAAACAGGTCTCACTCCGGCCGGGTCACTGTGCCGTACTCGCAATCTTTTCCATCGAAAACGCAGAAGCCCGTGCGAATCGTCAGCCAAAGTAGTAGCCAAGGCAAGGCAAGGCAAGGCAAGGCAAGCAAATGTCGCTTACAAACGGGACCGGAGTGCATTAGAACGAGGCGTTTAGCATGGACAGCCCAAGCGTTCGTCGACCAGGCACATGCCAGTGAGTGGGATGCGATGCTTGTAGTTTTGTTTGGACGATGGATGGGCAATGAAAACGAGGGCGTCTGGTTCGATGATTCCCCTTTTTTTCTTCTTCTTCGTTTTGCACGTGGTTTGGGTGGTTTATGTATGCGAGTCTGGCATCTTGAGCAGCTGCCAGCTGGCGGCTTATTAGGCACTTCATAATTCCCTGTACAACCCTCGCTGCCGCCTGCACAAAGCGGCGTGGCTTGTGTGTAACCGCAAAAACGCACCAGACGTTCTCGCAACAAAGGCAGCCTCCAGAGACGCACAGTCAGGCGGTTCATTGTTTCCTATTCACCAGAGCACAGCCAGGCGGCTCATTGTTTCCTATTCATCAGAGCACAGTACAGGCCAAACAATTTTCCATCATCTCACACATGCCCCTCCGTCCTCCTCCTACCCGAGCAAAGCTCAAGCGACAGAGGAAACACAAGCTCCAGCATCCATCCGTACGACAACTGACAACTGACATGGTGTTGTGGGCCAACAGGAACCGCCATCCCTTGTACTCGCCCCTGCATCTTACCGCCGTCAATGGGCCCCTCCAAAATGTTTCGCTGCAAGTCATGGGACGATATGGGTCTCTTTACAAGGACAGGCTCTGCAATCGCAAAATTAGACTTGCTGGGGGAAGGAGGGGAAGGAGGAGAGGGGGGGGGGGGGGGCGTTGGGCGATAACCCGTAGCCAGACCAACTTCGTCTCTGCTTTTACCCGTCAAAGCTCCCTTCTGGAATCAATCAAATCGAGACACGAGGCGCCGCCCCGGGTCGATATTCCGATGGGGTACTGGTAACTACCTATACTGGTAACCAAGTATATAGACGTCCTACCTATAACCATGGGTTCCAACCACCTATAGGCCTTTCCACAACCTGGGAGATTTTGCTCAGCAACTCGCAACCATGGCCCATCTTGCCCCCCGAAAACTGCTAAACGGCACGTGGAACCCTAGTCCAAGGCTGAAACAGAGACCGCGGGAAGGGTGATTTGATTCCGGTCCGCTGGGTAAACAGAGGGCCGCAAGTCTGGAGCCAGCACTTGACAATGAATGGGCCGACGAGTGCGGGTTGGAGTTTATTACCGAGACCTATAAAGCAGGAAATGCTGGTTAATTAGGCTCAAGAGCCGCATCCTTTGCAAGTCAACAAGCTATATTGCATATGCGCCTGCTGGGCAAGTGTGGATGAACTTGCAGAGACGACTTCTGAAGCGGCGGGCATTAATACTGGGCGCGCCGCTAATGAAAGAAGAGATGACGTGGTTAGCATAGTGCTCGCTCCGTACTTTATTTAATTCGTCAAAGTTTCATGATTGGGTTTATCCCATAATTCTTCTATAAAACAAAACAGCGTATGGCAACTGGTAGTTATTTTCTTCGGTACTGTACTTCCCCCTCAGGTTCTCGGCCTCCATCAAAGTGGAATATACTGCCAGTGGCCGACACGTAACATGTTGCGGTAGAAATGTACCTGTTACTCTTCACTCGCGTGATGGCTGAAACAAGAACGCAGGCATGCAGGAGCCAAGCCCAACTTGCTCAACTGCAATGTCTCTCGTGCTACCTTGAGATGACACTTGCTGTGATAACACTGCCGAGTTCGAAGCTATGAGACATGGATTTCACCCTCGCAAATATACACGTCAAAAGTAATTGGCTCATTTTTTATTTATTCATTAGATTTCGCTATTGTTCAAAACAACGGGAAGATGCTCAGGGCCGACTTGATACCCTCGACGTGGCAAGCCAGCTACCGGGGCCACGCTCCCATCTTCCAGTATCAGTCATTCTGATTCATTATTTTTCTTCTTCATATCCAAAATCACGCGTCGTCTTTCCTCTCACCTAAGCCTTGGGCAGGCTGGTGAAGCGGAGGTAGGGCTTGACGATGCGGAAGCCGGGGAAGAGCTTCTCGGCCTCCTCGTTGGACACGGGGGGCGCGACAATGACATCGTCGCCGGGCACCCAGTTGATCGGGGTGGTGACGCGGTACTTGTCGCCCGTCTGCAGCGAGTCAACGATGCGGAGCACCTCGGCGGCGTTGCGGCCGGTCGAGGCCGGGTAGGAGAGGATGGTGCGGATCGTCTTCTTGGGGTCGATGAAGAAGACGGAGCGGATGGTGAAGGCGATGCCCTTGGAGTCGACGTTGGTGGCGTCCTGGTGGTCGATCCTGTTTTTTTTGGGGGGGGGGGGGGGTCTTTGATTAGCATGTGAAAACGGTGGGCGTGGGGGGGAAGCGGCCGGTTCATGGGAGGGGATGGATGCAAATGCGTGATTCAGGACAGTCAAGAGGCTCGAGCCCCCTTCTCCGCGCTGCAAAGCTTTCATCCACTGAGCTGCATCCAGGGTTCTGCAGGCCGGTGGAGTGAAAGGGTGCGTCTTCACCCAACGCTCCACGATATGGCTGTTGAGAATCGCGTGATTTCTCGCCCACGTTTATTACGGCGGGGAAGGCCGAGGACGGGGACCCCTTGTACACAGAAACAAGGCCACAGAGCCACTGATGCAAAGAAGCTTGTCCAGCAGCTCGCAGAAAGCGGGGGGTTCACTCGGGGACAAGCCCGGACTGGGTTTGACGGGTGGTCCGCCAGAGGGAAGACGGCCGGGTGGGTGGTTATGAACCGCGGAAGGGGGCGGAAGAGGGGAGGGAGGGCTTGGCTTGCTTGCTTACATGTCGTATGCGAGAGCGACCTGGCGCTGCTTGTCGCCAATGATGGGGAAGCCGACATTGCCGCCAGTGACCTCGGCAATGTCCTTGATCCAGCCGTCGTGCGACTCGATGGTGTTGGCCGAGAGGCCGATCAGCTTGACGCCGCGCTTGGTGAACTCGGGCTCGAGCTTGGCAAAGGCGCCGAGCTCGGTGGTGCACACGGGGGTGTAGTCCTCGGGGTGCGAGAAGAGGATGACCCAGCTGTCGCCGATGAACTCGTGAAAGTCGATCTTGCCCTTGGTGGTCTCGGCCGTGAAGTTGGGGGCCTTGGAGCCGAGGCGGAGGGGAGCGGTGGTGGCAGCCATTTTTGTGTGTATGTTTTGGGTGAAGAAGATGAAGGTTGAGGTGAGGATGTATGTATATAGAGAGCAAACGAAGGAGAGAAAAAAAAAGAGGGAGAGAGAGGGAGGAGAGCTCGATGGGCCCACGTCTACGCCTTATATACCGTTCAGCCAGCACACCATTACTGTGGGAATTGCTAATCGGCAGGTTAGCTGGCGAGCTACAACCGAAAAAAGAGGCGGTTTATTGTTACGCATTGCGACATTGCCACCAAGGTCGCGCCGAGAGAAAGGGTCGGGGAGCGTGGAGCTCACGTCGGAGCTCTGTATTCGTAGTGTGTCTTGGACTCTTGAACTTGCCCCTCCACCATACCATCCCAATCCCAACCCCTCCCCCTCACTTCACTTGCTGGCGGGGTGACGATCACTAGTTACTCTCCAGTAGTCAACCCAAGTCCCAACCATCAAGTCAACTACAGCAACTCATTGTCAAAAAAAATCCCTTTGGGTACCTGGGACTAGCTCTGAGCTCTAGCTACCCCTCCTCCCCCTCCGCCGACTTCCCCCCCCCCCCCCCCCCGAATACGGCATGGCGCGTCGATTGCGTGCCCGCGACGCCGCCTCATTGGCCATCTCCGCCCAATTCTGCCATCCAGCTCCCTCTGACGCAATAGACGCTTCTGCGGGCTACTTGAGACTTTTGCGGGAAAAAAAAACAAATCACAATGACGGGTCGTCGGCGACCTCCACCGACACCTCACGGCGCTGCCTGTCGCCGACGGGCCGGGGAATTCGGGAGCGCATCTTCGGCGAGGTTGAGACAACAAACAACAGGGTGTATGCACAGGAACTAAAAATTGACGGGGTTGAACGTTTCTTTTCTGTTTTAGCCGGTGGTGGCAAAGCACACCGTTTTCGGCAGATCATTTTTTACTTTTGCCCTCCGGTTTCATCCCACAGCAAGGTTCAAGCCATGAACCCGGAAATCGGTCTCACTAGAGTTCAAAACTGATCATCGGGGCGGATTTTACCGTTGTGGATGGCACAGACGTTGCTAGCTCGCTGCTCATGAGCAAACAAACAGATCCATATCGAGGCCATGTCCGACAAGTATGTGCATCCTCTCCAGGAAGCGAGGGTCCGCGTCCAATCAATAAATGCGCCTCGAAAATGGCGACATCTCGGATACTACAAAGCCAAGCCAACTGGTTTCCATAACGGCATCATAACAGCAAAGTACAAAACATAAAAGAACCAAAAGGTCTGACGGACAAGTCAGCAAAAAGAAACCGACCACGCCAGGAGTCGAACCTGGAATCTCTAGAGAATACGGTATGCAGTAGCCGAAATCTAGCGCCTTAGCCATTAGGCCACGCGGCCCGATCCATGCACGCTGGATCCTTATTACTCTCTATGAGCTTACCGCTCTCAATCCACACGAGAAGCCAGAGGCTTTTACCTAGTTCTCTTACGCATTTGCAACAACATCTCCTGGTGTTTTCCCGTCCAAGTCAAAAATCAAGAATAATTCTGCTCCATTGCATGTACTTCTATCCAGTAACACCCAGCAAGCCACAGCCATACTGATATACATGTATATAAAAAAGACCCCTAGCAATCCTGCGAAACGCCTGTTACTATGTTCTCCCGAGGCCATGCTGCCTCAACTAAACCTGGTGGCCGTGTTCTAAAAATGACGTGCTACCAATACGCTGGGAATTTGCAATCTATATGCAAAACGGAAAAATAGGGTACGCTCGTGTTTGATGCCCAGAAAAAATAAAGAAAAAAAAGAAACAAATCCTCTACTCCCATGCTCCGTCCCCGACACGGCCCCCGGGACCAAACATGCCATCGCCCTTGACGACCTCGCTGTACTCGGGCGGCGGCGACTCCCACTTGCTGTCGTACGGGTCCGGGTCGCTCTCCTCGCTGGCCTGGTCAATGTCCGCATCGCTCGAGTGACCCTGCTCGCTCGTCTCCACGTCCTCGATCGGCTGCTGCGCCGGGGAGCGCTGTTGCAGCCAGGCGCCGCGCGGCAGCTCCGGCTCCTGGTCGTCCTCCTCTGACGAGTCAACATGCGGCGTCGCCGTCGCCGGGGATTCTGTCTTTGGCTGCGCTGCGTCGCCGGGTGGCGCCAGGGGCTTGGAAAAGTCAAAATCGGCAAAGGGGTCGCTGTCGCCCCTCCTCTTCAAGGACGGGGTGGCGGGGAGGCCGGTGCTGGGCCGGGCGATGTGCATCTGGCTCTTGCTGGACCGGTGCAGGCGCGGCTTGGCGCGCACCGCGGCGGGGGAGCTGCCGCGGCTCCGTCGCGAGCGCATCTCGAGGCGCTCCTCCTCGACGGTGACGTCGTCGTCCACGATGACCGGCGGAAACGTGCTGGAGCTGTGGTCGCCGCCGAGGCTGCGCAGGCACCCGCCGGAGCGACGTCGATGTTGTTGCTGCACGCCGCCGCCCGCGGGAGCATCGCCCGCAGTGGCGATGGGCGTTGACGCCCCCACCACGGTGTCGGCGCCGAGCTTGCGCAGGTCGCCTTGGCTTTCGGAGAAGACGACCCTGGTACGCAGACGATGCACGGCGTTGTCGAGCGCGAGCTCTATCGCGCAACGGTCCCGTATGCGACTCAGCTTGGGCCAGGTAGCTCGCTCGCCGGCAATGCTGGAGCGCAGCATGAAGTCGGCGCTCGGGTTACTCAGCAGGCCGGGGAGCTCACCGAGCCCAATCTCAGGCAGGATGGTGATATCGCCCGAGTACTTTTGGCTGAGGATGCTCTGGCACTTGGTCATGAGGTTGGGGAAGACGCCCATCTCGGCCATGAACTGGAGGCGGTGCAGCGCCTCGTCGCGCGCCAGAGTCGTGAACATGTTGAGCCAGTCGGACTCGTTGGGGAGCGGAACGGACGATGCGCTACCCCCCCGTTGCTTCGCCTTGCGCAGCTGCTTGTCCTCGGGCGACAGGTGGTCGTCCTTGGAGAGGAACGGCACGACGTGCGGGTTGACTTGCGACACAATAAAGTGGTTGACGTTGAACATCTCCGCGAGTCGCGTCATGGGGAGGTCGTTGTCGACGGAGCCGTCAATGAAGTGCTGCGGCGACGGGTTCCAGCGCCGGTGCTCGCCAGTGGCAGGGTCCTTGACGAGCAGCGGTGACGAGCGGAACACAAAAGGCAGGGAACACGACGCCGTCACGGCAGACCAGATCATGACGTTGGGCGCAGTCACGTAGTTGAGCAGCCGCGGCAGCTCGTACACAGACTCGGTCGAGACGCAGATGTTGAGGATGCGGCGTGTGCGGTTGTACGCCTCCTGGAAGGTCATATCGCCCGTCATGGAGCGTACTACGCGCGTCAGGTGCTTCGTGTCCGACCAGCTGCCCTCGGTGAGCAGTCTACGAATGTGCGCGAGCGCGGCAGGGGCGCCGCCGCTGCTCTCCTCGGCGTCGCCAAAGACGGCCAGGTCGCCGTGGGGAAATTCGCGTAGTAGCGCGGGGATCTCTTCGTCGGTGCGCGTGCAGAGGACGGCGCAGACGATACTGCCGGCACTCGCACCGGATATGATGCGCGGCAGCAGGCGCGCCTCGAAGAGCGTCTTGAGCACGCCAATGTGCGACATGCCAAAGGTGCCGCCGCCGGACAGCAGCAGCGCGCTGCGTCCGAAGCTCTGCCGCGCCAGCAGCATGCCCTCGAGCAGATCGCGCGGAGGAGGCGCGGCAAGGCCGCCGACGGCGCCGTGGATGACGACGGCGTCAATCGTCCGCAGCGCAGAGTCGACGTAGCGCTCAATCAGTCGCTTGGTGCCGAGGTAGGAGTGGCGGTAGAGGTCAACATTGCCCATGCCGCCAAGGTCCCGCGATAATTCGGTGCGAATCAGATGCATCATGGTGACCAGATCAGCATTTGCGCGGGCCTCCTCGAGCGCGGTCAGGCGCTCCTCAATGAGACACGGGTTGTAGTCGCCGTCGGAAAAGTCGCGCTTCCACTCGTCGTTGCCCTCAAGGAGATCGAGTTCCTCAGCGGCATTCTGCCACTGCTTTAATGTTTCGGCCTGTGGGAGAGGATTGCGGTTAGTGACAGCTCCAAGTGGGCAGAACGAGTAAATGCACATGGGCAGACTGTGGTTATCTGGAGAAGCGTACACTTTTCATTCGTAACGTCAGCACTTGTTTGCGTTCTTCCCGTTTGCGCAGCAGCGCTCTCTCGTCGGGGCTCAAGCCATCCTTCCAGTACAGCAGCAGGTCGTTGGCGCCTTTGATGGTCTTGGAGATTTTCTCTGTGATGATATCCCGAGAAGGGGGTTGTATCCGATGTCGGGCAGCGGCGGATGCTTCTGTCTTGTGCGCGGACGCCGGTTTCTGGGGACTGCTGGGCCTGCGAGCCGCCGCCCTGCGGGGGAGAATGAGGTCGACCATGATGAGTGTTGGCAGACAGATGAGTAGGTACAGCGGGGTATTGTTTTTAATTATTCTCCATGTTTAAGATGGATGTAGAGCATGTGCGTCGCCTGGAGAGATATAGGCACGCTGTGCTGAGGGCAAGGTTCGATGGTAGCAGTGCGGTTGGTTCGGTAAGTAGGTAGGCGATGTTGGTGACGTCTAGGTTTGGACCACAAACGAACGATACAGATGATGCGTTATTGGCCTTTTTAGTAGGCGACCTCTGGAGCAATATCTTATCCACCAACCAACCCCAGAAAACCAAGCCAGGGAGAGAGTGAATGCCGAGGGTAGGCCGGGGCGGGAGGGGCGAATTTGGTTGAGGGAGCCAGTTTTAGGCGTTGTGCTCGTAATCAGTGGGGTAATAAAGAAAGGTTCGTAGGTTAGTACTGATAAATAAGTTGATGAATATGGACTCTGTGAGGGTTTGCAGGGGAATGGCGGGGTGGGTGGAGGAAGCAAAAGGAGATGACGAAGATGAAGAAGATTTGCCTCGTCAGCATTCGCTGAACTGTTAGGTAAGAAGAATATTTACAAGGAATAAAACGTGTTAGTAATTGGTGAAACCACTGAGCACCTACAGGTAACTAACCTACTAACCTAACTCCGTAGCACAGAAGTATTAGTAGCGCCGACATGTGCTTATAGTGGCCATCTGACCGCCTAGCCAAGTCCAGGTGACTTGACAGCGGACAAGCACTAACAGCGGCCAAACTAATAACTAATAAATGACGCTGATGCCCGACCTGCGCCCGCCTAAACCTGGATGCAGGCTGCAGGAGGATCGCGGGGATTCTCCGAAACAACGTATAATATAAATATAATCTGTAAGCTGGGGGAACATGGGCAGTTTTCTTTTTTTTTTGCTGGATCCCCTTCCTTCCCCCCATGTTACGTAGCTTCAGGCCGCCCATCACGCATACCAAATCCAGCATTCAGCCCATGCAGAGTTGCCCTCCAGAACCAAGCTGAATGCGAGACAGTGGATTTGGTTAGCTTGCGTGCATCTCCCGAGTCCCGACCCGAGAGCCTGATAAGTCTCAGTTTGCTCCGTGCCTTCACATGCCTTGGCGACTGGCACTGAATCGCCACTGACACCCCCAATTCGCCATCAAGGTCTCTCTCTACTGTGTCCGCAGCCATCTCCTTGTCGCTGCTTCGCTGCCTGGATCCGTCCAGACTCCTCCGCATCTACTCGAGACTTCGTCATCCGTAATGACGCAGGCAGCGAGACGGCACAATCAAGGCATAACAAAAAATAATCGTGATATATTGAACAAAGTGAAGATATATATAAAAAAAAAAGGTTCACATCATCCGTCCTCGCCATGAAATGTAGCCATGCTGGAAACCAGAATATAAAGTCGCTGAAGAAAAAAAGATGCATAAAGACATGCTCCATGACAAGGTCATCCCGCTTTCCCTCCGCTGCACCAGGTGCCTGCAGCAGCAACCACTCCTAATGCTATGACAAAAAAAAATAAACAAAATGTACCAAGGTAGTAAGACTGACAAGTCACCTCATCAGAAGAGGCCTTTCTTGCGAGCCTCTTTATGATATGCACCCCAACAAATGCAACGCTATTACCTCAACCACCCGCTAATGCCATGTATGCTTCATTCCTCCAGTGACGTGGCGGCTTCCTTGTCGCCCGTCAACGTGATAAACTGTCACCTCAATGACGATGCTGATACTTGCCCGAGTATTCCAAAAGTCTATGCTCCCGTCTGCTCTCGTCAAGAGTGCAGGCGTCTGCCCCGATAACGCCAATCGTTGTTGATTGCCAGCGTCTATCGCGAGAGTACCAATCGCTGCTGATTGCCGCCGCCGCCGCCGCCGGAAGTCGCTTGCTCTTCGGTGGAAACCCTCGCTTGTACACCGTGTGTTGATCAAGCACGGCGACTTTGAATAGCCCCGGCCGTTCCGAAGCATACTCATGCGGCCTCTACAGCCACCAAGCTACTAGAGCCAGTTGACGCCGCCCCGCCACGGCCACTCCACGGCTATATATATCAATATATATATCGTCATTCGGGGTCGTGTGTGCACTGAAACGTGCGCGGCTCTGCATGTATTGCTGTCGTTCGTCCTTGCGATGCTGGAGACTTCTCATCTGACTGCAGCGGTACGCTCAGCATACAGTCTTGCCGCCTCGGTACCGTCGTCGCGTGTGCTTTGTTGGAACCACGGATGCCGCAGCGCTTCCTTTGCCGTGATTCGATTTTTTGGATCAAAGGCAAACATCTTGCGCAAAAGGTCCACGAATAAAGTCAGAAACGGATTTGTCGGCGGTATAATATCCTGTCGTGCCGTTAGTGGTCAAGTTACCATTGTTTTCTCCACATAGTTGTGACGAACCTCCAGCTTCTTCATATTGTTCACGAACCGCCTTGATGCTCGAGTCGTCTCTGTAACCGGATATTCGAGCTTGAGGCGTTTGAAATAGCTACATCATGATTAGTAGGAGTATCTTCAAAGTGGCTCGTGACAAGCCAAGGCAAATGAGGCACGACGTACTTGATTGTTCCCGGTTTGGCACTTTTAAAGGCCTTGTTTGCTCGCTGCACCAATGCCCTGTCAATTGGATGACCGCATACCGCTTCCATCATGGCGAGATGCTCTCGGTTCTCATGCGTCTGGAACAACGCGTCGCCCGTATACAGTTCCACCAGGATGCATCCAATGCTCCAAATATCGCACGGATACGACCAGTCCAGGCTGAGAATGACCTCTGGGGCTCTGTAGTGCCTGGTCGAGACTACCGAACTATGGTACTCGTCTTCAAACGTGGCAGAGCCAAAGTCAATGAGGCAAATGTCGGGCTGCAGGAGAACGCGTCTCTGCTTTACTTGCCGGCAGGTTGCCGTCGATACGGACGGGATGGTGCGGCTGTAGGTGAAGGCCTGATATGCAGAATGCTGGAGAAGAATGTTCTCGGGCTTCAGGTCTGTGTGTACAAGCTCAAGATCGTGCAAGACTATGCGGAAATGTCAGTTTGTGGCGCTGGAGGCCGCGGGTCAAAATTACTGACAAGCAACACTGGTAAGTAGCTGATGCGCCATGTTCTGGATATGGCTGTTGGGAAAGGGTGCAAAGTTGTTGGCTTTTAAAAAGTCGAATATGCTCGAGTCGAGGAGGCCCATCGTTATACAAATATGACCCTTGTAGTCGAAGCTGTCGAGAGGATGAATGCATCGATACATATTGAGCGGGTCGTTGTTTCGAAGAGTCTGTAGAACCCGCAGCTCTATTCTCGCGGCGTCTCGATATTTTTGTATGGAGCGGATGATCTTGAGGGCGACGTGCTCTTGTCGGACCATGTCGTAGGCCTTGACGACTTTGCCAAAGGTGCCCTGGCCAAGAAGCTTCTCGACGCGATCTGGTAGATTGACTGGTTAGGGGTTTGTCCGAACGCATGATGCTGACTGGTGCTTACATTGCCGTCCCACACGCTGCTCCGGAATAATGATAAAGTGCCCGTCCTCATCGTCGACTTTGGCCGTGCTGCTGTGGCTCTTTTCCTGCGTCCTGTTAGCGAGGCGAGCTCCTGTGTAACGCGTTTCGGGTTTCGTGGTGTTACGCACGTCATGAACGACGCGGATCTCCGCGTTCAACACCCTTCGTGCGGGGAGACGCGGCCCCCAGTAGTCGGGGTACTTGGTCTTCTTGACCGAGGCGACGCTCTGGGCGGAGCTGTCGGTGTCGTCGTGGCGATCGCCTACTCGTCGGCGTTTCCGGCCGAGGTTGGACTCGGAGTGGCCTGGGAGGACGGTCGATCCATTGGCAGTGCCGTTGCTGACGGAGCCGACGATCGACTGCTCCTGTGCCTTTCGTTTCCTGGCGCTCGAGAGGCCGTTCTCCGTTGCAGACGTGGGCAGGACCGGTCGGGAGGAGGCGTTGTTGGTTGCGGGCTCGGGCGAGTCTTCAATGACAATGACCTCGGTTGGCAAGCCATTCTTATAGAAGGTGTTCCAGTCTGGCTGGCGAGGTGCCCTTTGGGGTGCGCAATTTGAGGCCCCGGGACGGTGCTGCGGAGCGACGGCTGCAGACATGGCAAGGAGTCGCTGTTTTCGCTGTTTTGGAGGTTGAAATTTGGGCTGTGAGGGTTTCAAACGCTGATCATTGTGAATTCGCTTCTCATGAACCAAAACAAGGGCTAGAGGAGGGCCATGACTTGGGGATTCGCTTTATTATTTGATCGTGGCTCTGGACTAGATGGCAGGACGGACGTAGGCGGCGGAATAAGTGTTGACCCGCTGCGCTACGCTATAAGGGTTTACGGTGAGAGAGATAGTGGCTGCGGAGTCGGCAGAAACACAACGGTTAACTACTGTGAATGGAAGGAGAAATAAGGGGGAAAGAAGAGGAAGTCTGGAACAAGAGAAATAAAATAAAAGGACGAAAAAAAAATATAGAAAAAAAAAAACACGAAAAAAAGAACGTTTTTTGCTTGTTCTCCCGTGCCATCGTTTTGCCTTTATCATCATAATTCCTTGTTCTCGATTTGCCGTGTCAGTAGTCCCCCCCCCCACGTCCTCTCGCCACCGCTCACTCGGGTTACCAAAAATGCACTGAACTGAATAAAGTGGAATAGCCTTGAAAATGCTGCGACGCACTTCTCCTTAGAAACCAACCTGAAAAAAAAATCAAGATGCCTGTCGAAACAAAAAAGCGCGCACGCACTGTTTTTAATTGCCGATTCCCGCCTCCACACAGACAATATTGTCTGAGAAGACGGGGAACGAGGGGTCAACTGCTGCAAGGCTGCTGCTGCTGCTGGCCTGCACGTGGGGGGGCCTGCATATGCGCCATGCTTCATCTCAGCACAATACTCTCAGCATGCCGACGTGAATGATATTCAGAAGTAACTATTTTTTTTTCTTTCTCTCCTGATTAACTATTTAAAATTGCCATTCGAAATTGACACGTAGCCCTGCTCAGGGATCCTGTCAAGTAACCTCCCTCGTAACATTGGCGGTCACCGCTAGGACTTCCCATTCTAGGGGATGGTGTGGGCGAGCAGCAACCAGCCTGATTTTTAGCTGTATCAGACATTTCAGAATATCCATGCAGCACTATAAAATCCCTGCTGTAATTCTATGCTTCTGTCTCGCTCGACGCCAAGACATCTCCCAATGCATGCATCAGCAAAGTGTAGCTCTAAAAAGGGTATAATGATTTTGCTAACGTCATGATGCGGGCATTCTATATGCCTGCCTGCCTGCCTGCCTGCCTGCCTGCCTGCCTGTCCGTCCGTCCGTCCGTCTGCCTGTATGGTTTATTTTCCTACCCTCATAGCCATAGCCCATCCCGAACCTCCTCTCTAAGCATCAAATAGGTTCGACACGCCCTCTAGAGCTTCCGGCGTCGCGCGCCTATCTACTCCTACTCCCCCGCCGACCTGTTCCATGCGTGTCGTCGTCGGTAAGCCGTTGCTTTGCGCCGCTGCCGCATGCTCCGTCATGAAGCTTTGCGCCATCTTACTCCGTCCCGGTGCCGCCTTTTTCACACGTCCAGCAGCGCTTCCGCCTTGCGGCAGGCCCGCGCTCTTCGCCAGCTTGCCCATCTCCGACACGCTTACGCCCTTCAGATTCCGGAGAAGTTCCAGCACAATCGCACGTTGCTGCCGGCTATGCGACCCCGGCTTCGCCATGTACGGCTTGAGCAGCGCCAGCTCGCCCGCCTCGACGTTGGGCAGCGACGTCAGCAGGTTGTGCGGCGTCATCGTCGCTGGGCTGTAGTGCACGTACACGGCCGCTATCAGCGACGCCAGCTCCTTCTGCACTTCGACAAAGTACGGCTCGTGAAACGACGTCAAGCACGCCCGCAGCACGTCGCTCGACAAGTACTCCCGGATTGCCGACGCAATCTCCCCCGGGATCGGTGACGGGTCCGCGGGGCCCAAGGTGCCGTCAGCTTGCGGCTTTCTTGCCGGGGGGTTTGATTGGAATTCGGGTACCAGCGATATCAACAGTCGCAGTACCATCCCACAGCATCTCGTATCTCTCATGCGTATCCCATGAGCGCAAAAGACCAAGAGTGGCTCTACAATCTCTTGATGTAGCAAGCAAAATCGGCGTAGAGACGGGTAGTATTCTGTTGGAGGCACCACCTCCGCGCCATTCGCCTTCTGTGCTCGTGCCTGCAATGTTGGAGTATCTAAAGTAATCAGCTCATTAGCCACAGTCCCCGTTCAAGAGTCAACTCAAAACTCACTGTGCTTCGTGGGATCCAAAAAGTCCGCCATCATAACGACACCCGTATACGTCACCTGGCGCAGGATGCTCTCCGACTTCATTTCTTCCTTCAGCCCGTCCTCACCATCGGCCGCGATGCTCCGCTGCGCGTCCATCTTCTCCCACTCGCTGTGGACTTTGGCATCCATTTGTCGGAAACACGCCGACAGCAGCGGCGGCAGGAAGCGCTCCCGATAGTCCACGGGACAGTCATCCACCAGATATCGAACTAAATTCAGCAGGTTGCTTTGCTGATGTGTCGATAGCCAGGTCGAATCGGCAAAGAGCGCGTTAGCTAGCGGGCCTGCGAGGCCGTCAAAATCGTAAAACTGCAGCTCCAGCCGGCTCATGCAGTAGATGATGGCGTACGCTGTCTCTCGTACGAACCGGACGGATCCTCGGATTGTCGATGCCAAGCCTTCCATGGTGTTCTTCTTGTCTATCACACGTGCATAAAAGTCATCCTTACTACCATCCGAGATACCCGCCTGCCAGAATCTGTCGCTTAGAACGCGAGCAACCATGGAGCGCGAATCACTGGGCATACCAGTCCAGTTTTCCGGGTTGTGCGTTGCATGTGCAAAGCTACATAGGATCAGTATGTTTACCAAGTGTATATGAGCTCCCAGGCTCGGGGGTTTTACGTACCTGAGTAATTGGAGGAGATCGGCCAGAAGACCGGAAAAGCCATCTTGCCATAAGGCGTACGACGCTTGAAAGGCGGACGATGCCTTGTCAAGACGCTCGACTGAGAAGGCAAGGAAAGACTTGGTCGCTCGCAGTGGCAGTACCTGGTGTATGTGTTAGCAGCAAGTTGGCAAGACGGGCTTGCGGAACTTACCTTTAGACGCTCTTCCATCTCGTTTTGTAGGGCCAGGCCCTCGGCGTCCAGTTCGTGGGAGCCCCAGTCTTGGATCTTCCCGGCCTGCTTGCGCGTGAGATATTCCTGCGCCTTGTTGAGCCCAAGCTGGTCACAAAACCCAGGGTACGATGCCACAGCTGCCCTGATGTTCTCCGTCTGCCACTGCGTCAATACGGGTCCAACAAACTCGCGCAACTTGTGGATTTTGGTTGCCAAATCGATATTTTGGGCTCGATGACTGGAACATGTTAGTTAATGGCTGCATGGAGATGAGTCGCGGGTGGTACATACATGATGAGGAACAGAAAGCTACGGTAGGCAAGGGCGCGTTTATCGTCAAGTGTACCGGAAGAAAGCATTTCGTTGACTCGTCTCTCAATTTGGTCAAAAACGGCCTAGAAGCGTCTATTAGTAGAGGGCATGGGTGGTGTCTGCGTATTGAAAACATACCAAGAGATGGTCTGGCATTTCGGAAGCAAGTCGTTGTAATTCTACCATGCTCTCACTTTGCAGATCTTTAATAGCGTCGTTGAATGCACGATACTCCGGCTCAATAGTCGGCCAGGTCATCAAGATATGCTCAAGCACCTTTAACATAAAGCCAGCGTTTTTGTTGAGTACCGTTGTGGAAAAAACGACAAGCAATTGCAGAGTGCGTTTTCTAATGATGGGATCCTACTACTTGTTAGCAACCGCTCCTACATTTGCAGTAGATGCGACGAGTAGTCACCTCGAAACTCATGCCCAATAGCTTGTTGCACCATGTTTCCACATTGGTCTCTAATTCACTCATTTCAGGGACATTCTGCAGCAGTAAGTATTTAGGTTTTCCAAAGGTATGGATGACAGACATACAGCGCTTTGTTGGTGATGTCTTCGCCACTTCATGTAGCCTTTGAGAGTCGACTCAATAACTGTAAAATGAGAATCGACCATCAGTGCGGGCATGGAGTGTTTAGTGTATGATTGTTCTTTCATCATTAGCATTTGCCTTTTGGTTTCCCAAGTCACGCATGGACTCACTGTTAAAAGGGGGCTGCCCATCGTAAAGATGCTGGAGAATGTGCTCAGCTCGGCCGAGAATGTGAGATATGGCATCGACGAGCTTGATCTGGACAATGGCTTCGATGACTTGAGAGCTATATCTGCGGTAGTTGCCCAAGAACGCATGTCGTTCGGGCAGCGTGTCGGTATCTTCTTGGAGGAAAAGAAAGGTAGCATCTTCGTTGTCTTCCGGAAGGTTCTCGTAGCGAACCATCCTTGAGCTACACACTTCAAGCAAAGGGCCAATCAAGGGAGACACAATGTCGCTACCTCCGATGTCTTTTCGATTTAGAAGACGCGTCCATGAGACAAGGACCGGAATGGAAACCATGAGGCTCGGGCTCTGGACCACTTCGAGGAGAAGTTGGAGAAAGCTGGCCTTGGCAGCGTCGCTCGGAATGAGATGGAACTTGCGGTCAAAGTAGTCGCCTAGACTGGACAGCATTTCAGACAGCTTCTTCCAAATCTGATACTTGTCGTCGTCAATGTCGTTGGCGTCAACGGCAGCCCAGTAGCATAATTGCTTGCAGAGGTCGACCGAGGACTGGCTATACATTGGGGCGACGAGGTCTAGGAACTCTTCATCGGAAAAGTTGGTTCGACAGTAGAGAGCATGAAGGGCGTCTAGCGAAGCCTTTTGGATCTCGGGGACGGTGGAAGAGAGGCCCTGGCACATGTAACTAACACATCCGGCGGCAGCAATGGCTTTGGGGATGGCCCAGGGCATTAATGAGAGCATGAGAGACAGGCCCTTTATTATGCATGACTTGACCTCTTCATTGTCTGCCGGGTTTGCGGCCAGGCAGCTGCCAAGGAGGATGGAAAGCCTGTTGAGCCAGCCATCATGGTCACTTCTGACGTCGGGGCCGGGATGTCTGTTGGGGAATGCCTCGACGAGGACGGCAGTTGGGGTGAAGACCTCGACGCAGACCTTGCTGAGGACGCCCTCGCGCATGGCGACGACAGAGTCATCTCCGGCAAAGACCTCGTCGGAGATGGTCTCGAGGACGAACATGACGAGTTCCTTGTGGACGGCCGAGTCGGGGACCTCCCAGAGGCGAAGGAGCATGGTATCCATATCGAGCCAGTCCTCTCCCCAGCAGCGCTTGGCGACCTCGACCCATAATTGGGCCGTCTTGTTGCGGAGGTAGGGAGGGTCGGCGCGGGAGACGGCCTGGGCGAGCTCAAGAACCCAAGTGCGGAGGGTCAGGGCCTGCTCGTCATTGTAGGCCGACCACTTGTATCGGATCGCGTGCTCGAGAAGCGAGAGGGCGTAGTGACGCACGACGGGCGGCTGTGACTTGTCGCGGGCGAGGTTGTAGCCTTGCATGGGCGCGTCGTCGTGGCCCTTGATTTCCTCGAGAAAGTTTTGCGCATCGCGTCGGGCATCATTGTTGGAGAAGGGGCTGTGGACGACGTCGAGGGCTTCTCGGATCTTGGCCATGGGCTCGGCGGCAGCCCCGCCACTGGCACCGAGGACGCCGGCGCCGTTGGCAGCCATGGTTGTTTCTTGCGGGCGAGACGAGCGATGGAGGTGGGGAAGAGCGGTGGCGATGGTTGTTGGTGGGAGCCGATGCAGCTGTGAGTGAGGGTTGGGGGAAGGACTTGAAGCCGCCCTGTAGTTGCTGGTGCGAGGCGGTGTGGTGTGGTGGTGCCTGTGTTATCGCGGTGGCATTGGACAAGGACGAAACGAGCGAGGGCGAGGAAAGGGCAGCGACCAGAGAGATCAATGCGCAGCAGGATCTTTGTCGGCCTGGGCTGAGCAGCAAACAAGAGGTTCGGATGGTGATAATGGGGACGTCGTTGGGAGGGCAGGAATCTGGCGAGCGGAGAAGGATCTAGTGGTTGAAAGCAATGCAGTTGGCGAGGGTAATAATGAAGTGACGATGCGTGCGGTTCGTCGGACAAAAGTTTGGAGTGATGGAGGGATGGATGGATGATGACTGGCAGAAAAGGGCGGTAGGCGGCAGGGTACTAAGGAGGTCAGTGCCTGTAGGCCTGTAGGTGGCTGCTGTAGGTACTTTCCACACTGAGCAGCACAAGGGCCAGCACCTGTAGGTGCTATAAAAAGAAGCTCTCTGTGGTGGAACATTTGACTTGAGACCCGAGGAGCCCCGCGGCAACTTGCCATCAACCCCCCCCCTTTGCTCCTTGATCTCAGGTGCCGCCTGCCGAGCGCCATACTAGTAGGTACGGAAGTACAGCATACCCGATCGCTGTACTACACTGAACCTCTGCACTGACTGTACTGCAGCCAGTCTGGTGTAATCGTGCCGCAATACCAACATTCCCTCCATGACCGCAGCCAGCCGCGATATACTGGCAATGAACCTAATACCAAGATAGTTCGCTACCCAGCTCCCGCGGCCACCCATCTCGACAATCAATCATATTCTTGTTGCTTCCTTGCGAGCAATCCCAAGGCCCGCAACCGTGGTAGGCGGCCACCCCACGGCTGCCAGGTACAACCACCAACTGCGACCCGGACAGCCAAGCGTTGAATTGGTTTTGTACAACAAGTACTCTCATGATATATATGAATTCAGTATTCATGCATGGCCATGTAGATGTACATTTAACACATCTATCATTGCTGCCGTTCATGGTCCACCGTTTCCTTATTCAAGACTACACTCCCACGTGCAAAGAAGCTTGTCGTAAAAGCTGCTCGATACGCATACAAGCTTCCTTGTCCCTCGCAATACAAAATCACTAGCATAGTTCATGCTCTTGTGCTCCTCAAACCTCGCGATAACCCTCAGTGACCACGATCCGCCGTCCCTGCCACACCTCAACTCGACCACCCGAGCCCCTCCATGCATGCAAGATGCAAGAATCCCGACGTGCATCGCGTCGTCTTCCATCCTCTGATCGATGAGATCCAGCCTCCACACGCCTCCCCCTAGGTGCTCCTCCAAAACCTGCTCCACTCGTCGCGCGCCGTACGTCTCGTGCAAGTCGTGAATGAGAAACACGCGTAGCTGGTCATCATAGCTCCCCGTCACCACGACTCGGCCTCCTTGGTTGCTCTTCAGCTCCAGTGGTAGGATGGCGGTCACGCCGGCTTCGTGGTTCCCCTTGATGAGCATAGGGGAATACGGCTCCTCGGGAAGCGACGCCGCGTCCCCAACGGGCCAGCTGCAGGATGTGTATCGCAGAAGCGAGTCATCCCCACCACAGTACACTGTTGAAGTGACAGTATCCGTGGTCTCGGACTTCAAGTGTGGCGCTACAGGGGAGAAGGCGATAGACCATGACTCCAGAGAGTTGGCAATGTTTAGGTCTGCATGTTGTGATATATTCCACCGCTCATCCAAGTACAGCAAGCGAGCACTCCCCGAGGAAGTCGTCACAGCCAGAACACGTGGCAGTACTGGGTGCCATTTGCATTGGAGATAGAGGACATCCTCCCCGAGATCATCGCATCTGCTTGTGGCCAGATGTCGCAAGGGTGCAGATTTTTGGGTGGCGTCTAGTCTGAAAATCGCCAGCGTTCCGGTGCTGGAGACTGCAGCCAGCACATCCTCATGTCCCTCGACCTCGTTGTTGAACCGAATGTCTAGTAAAGCAGAGGGCTGTGAAACTGTTTGGACCAATGATCTTGAACCCAGTTAATGGAAAGGCTTCTTTCCGCAGCGCATGACAGAGGTTGTAGTAGACACGTACAATTCAGGATTCGGATCCTGGCCGATGTTGAAAACCAGCAGGCTGCCGTCGCGACTTTGAGACTTCTTTTCCACGCTGGGCTCGGTCGCATCAGCTTCCTCGTCACGCTGTAAGTTGTAGGTGCCAGCCACAAAATAGCCTAGGTATTTGCGGCAGAATTGCAAGCAGCTGGGGGGCAAGTCGAGTGTCAAGGACTCTATGGGCTGCAGCACTGGGGCGGTATCCATGACGGACGGGTAGGATAGCCAGCCGCGAGACCAATTTCTTCTGCGACCTGAGTGAGATGTGAGATGTGAGATGCAGGAGCATGCAAACAGCCGCCGCAAATTTAGCAGGTACTTGGCCAGTGGGCCTTGAGGCGCTGTCGGGTATCATCACCGGCACGAGCCGCCCGTGGTCAATTCGAATGTCCTGCGATCAACCAAACACAAACAGCCATCGAAAAATCAGAAGCTCCTGGTGGCCGTCCGTACTGAATACACAACAAGTTATAACTTGAGTATTGGATGGGCCCTTAGTACGCCGGTTGTGCATCATGGGCGAGAATCCCCTGTGGCCACTGTAAATATGAGGCAAGTTGTTGAAGGGGAGAATCCTGCGTAGACTTTTTTCATACTCGGAACTCGTAGCATCGGCAGCCTCTGCGGCTGGGGCTGTGCCACAGACGTTGAGATTGTGACGGCAAAGCAAGTACAAGAAAAATTACTGTACTATATCATGCTAGGCTACCTATACTGACTTTCTGCTTCTCTCAAGGCGTATATATGCTTCCTGACAGCTGCTTTCTATATTCGCTTATTCGAGATGTGCTCTGCATATGTAAGTGACAACTCTAACTGTCTGTTGCCTGTGGACAAACTCCGGAGGGACCAGCAGGGGAGGGGCTCGACGCAGAACGGCATACGATCAACCCATGAAGCCAGGGCTGCCCCGCCATCTCTCTCGCCAGTTCTTCTTCTCTCCGTTTGCACCCCCAAGCTCATCTCTCTGCTGCATTTGCTTCTTCTTGCTCATGATTCACCCTACTCTTCTTGCTTAGCTGCTCCTGATGGGCCTCGAATACCATGGCTCACAGTCGTGCAGCATCCGATGACTCGTCATTCTACGGCATGCCACTCAACACCATCCTACCCAACAAGGTCTAACTATTCTTCCTAGGCGACGCGGCTACAGTAGAATCCCTCCATCAACGGATCGAATCCTTTGACCCCGACGAGTGGGTGATGCAGCACCAGCACCAGCCCGGGTGGCCGCAGCCGCGCATCCTCCCGACTCGCGCAGCCGCCCAGTTGCACAACCCTTACGCGGGCGTCCCATACGCATGGCAGCTCTCTGAAACCGTGCAGGACTTCCTCGCCCGTCTGCCCCCGGCCACAACCGACCAGACCCCCGACACGCCGTGGATATTCATCTGCAACCCGTACATCCCGCGCGTGCCAAAGTCGGAGAGCCTGAACCAGACGAGCAAGGGCAACGAAGACGAGGGTCCGGAGCAGGAAGGCTCCAGGTTCGACGTCGTCGTCGAGGGCGGCACGGAGCGGCTCGAACTCCTGCGCACCTTTCTTCACGGGGTCTCCGGCTTCGGCAAGCCGCCGGCCGCCACGGAGCGGGAGAAGAACAGGGAACGAGCGCACGCCACACGAGACATCTTGCAGCTTGCCCACGTCGCAAAAGTCCGCACAGGAAAGGTGAGACCGATATGTAGACTTTCACTCCGCATGTTCTGACGTTTGCGCCGACAGTGGATGCTGTTTTGTGATGTGTTGGAGGTGAACGAGGTGTGGGACATTGTTGCCAAAGCCACGGCAGGCAACGAGCTCGGCATTGCGGCCAAAGTTGCACCGCGCCCTGAAATGAACGATCGGCGGAAAGAACGCCTGATTTGCGTGTATACGCAGGACTTTCTGGACAAGGTCGACATTGGACGCGTCGTCAAAAGATTGAAGCAGCTGGGACTGGCAGACAGCAAGACAAGACGGATCTACTACAAGCCTGGTGAGTGGGCCATGAACGATTCCTGTTTTTAAATACTGATTGAACAGATGTCTTTACATATCTGGGGATTGCGGGCGGAAACCCATGGGGCCTGAAGGCATCCATCTACAACTCGGCGGAAGAGTTCCCGTCAAGCCAAGACATTGCGATGACGCTGTGAGTTGTCATGTTTTCACATGTAACGGGACATATTGTACATATATGGTATTTGAATAGGGCAACAAAACAATGAATCAGAAGAGAAACTACCAAAACTCCAACGCTAACCAGGAATTCTGCTGTAAATGCTATGCCTAGTGTATCCAATTCTCAAAAGCCACGCTAATAATGATGAGGACGATGATGATGCCCAAAATAAAGACCCAACAAGAGTAGCGCGACAACGCCGTTAACAAAAAAACAGCACAAACTTTGCTTAGAGATCCTCGACAAGCGCCTGGTCTGGGTCCACAGCTCTCAGAGGCAGCACGAGCCGGTACGCGCTGTTCCCGTTGAGGTAGTACCGATGCAGCTTCTTCGTGCGCAGGAAGCCGAGCTGCTCGTAGAGGCGCATGGCCGGCACGTTAGTCTCCTCCGTCTCGAGCACGATCTCGTCGGCGTGCCGGCAGACCATGGCGTCGATGGCGCGCTTGACCAGCGCGATGGCCACGCCGCGTCCCCTGTGCGGCGCCGCGACGGCGAGCATGGCGATGTAGCCGCGCCGCGTCGGCGTTGAGCGGGAGGCGTGGACCTCGAGCTTGCAGATGATGACGCCGATGAGGGATCCGTCGTGCGGGTTGAGCGCCTTTTGTCACCGAGGGTCAGCCAACGAATGGTCACTGATGATGCTTGGGTTGCTCGCAAGGGCCCTCCCGGCGGTACGTACCATGAAGCAGAGGTGCGCCCACTGGCAGAGGAAATACCGGTAGACATAGATGCTGTAGGGCTCGCTGAGGTCTTTGGAGATGAGGGAGCGGATGGCGGGGAGGTACTGGGCTTCGAATTTGTGCTCATACTGGACGTAGCTGAGCAGCACGGGAGGCGCTTTCGCAGGTGCTGGGTCCATGATGAGGGAGGGCGATGTGAGCGACAGACGATTCGAGGGACAAACAGAGACTTGGAAGCAATATATCAAAGTCAAGGTTGCAGCAAGTGGCGTAGGCTGGCGTTGGCGAGCTGAGCTGAGATGAGATGAGATGCCGGACTCGATGGCGGGGCAGCAAGTTGGAGTTGTGGCGGGGCAGAGAAAGGCAGGCCAAGCTTTGGCAGTGAGGCGAAGAGGGGAAATCTGTAAGCTTGGGTACGCTCGGTACAGGCACAAACAGGTACTACTTACCAGTACATCAAGAGGAGGTATTGGTGATGATCAAATCCAGGATTCGGAACAAAGAAAAGGGTAGAGAGGAGAGGAGAGTATTTGTATCACTGATGATCTTGATTCTTGAACCCGGTAGCCTTCCGATTTAGAAGCCGGTGACTCAGTTGCTGCCTGGCGGGCTGCAGGGCGTTCTTTGTACTGGGTTGGTGGGCAGGCTCTCGCAGCCTGAATCGGGTCTTTCTCTTGGCTTGCGCGTGGCTTTTCAGATGGAAATGCATGCTGGTACGTCTGTGTGTGTGGGCTGCATGGGCCAAGAGATGGCGATGGTGCCCGAAAGGAAGAGCGTTTATCGGCTTGATGCAGCTGGAGATGCAAAGCGACGGATAGACATCTATGCCAGGCAGAGAACAGCAAAAATAGATGGAAGCCTCGATGCGGGGCAAAAATCGAGGTACCAATCCGCCAGGGAATTCGCTATAAATCGAACGGTACAACACAAATACACTTGAACCGATTAAAAAAACCAAGTTACTAGAGAAACCCATGTTAATAAAAGAAAAAATAATAGTCAACTAGGACCTAATAGTCAACAAGACAAATAACAAATATCCGAGCTATCACTTCGGTTCCCTCGGGACGACGCACTGTGGGGAACTGTCACCACTTCCGCCTGTACTTTGCTACCCATACAAAACCCGCAGCTGCCACAAGTACCTTCCATCTCTTGAACTGTCTCCCTTGTGGCGTCAACCCAGCAAATACAGGTCTTACTTATAACGAACTAGGTACCTGTTACGGATAGCACCTCAATCCTAGGCACCTTGGAGCTGCTAATAATAAGCGTTGCCTCTCACATGCTCAAGTCGCGCTTCCGCGACGCCATTCCCTTCTTTCTTCGTTGCCGGTGCGCCGTGTTTAAATATCATCTTTCCTCTATTGTCTATCTCTAGCGTTTGATCTGTCCCATTTCCGACGCTGTCGAAAGCCCTCCGTCGCGACAAGGCAACTCTGTTTGCGCCAGCCCATCGACAAGTCCAATCATATCACCACCAAATCCCCCCCCTCTCCACGCCTGACCCCTGGCGTTGTGCCGGGTTCTTCGTGACACAAGGAAAAAATGACCTCTTCCAACGTTCGACGCCGTCATGTCCCCGAATCGCAATGCCAACCGACCGACCACCCCGACAAACATGACACAGCTACCCAAGTCCGCGAGCCGACCGACCAGCCCTTGGTGCAGATAGTGCAGAAGCCCAAGACGAGGAAGCGGCGCAACACCTTCATCTTCCTGCTCGGCGGCCTGTGCGGCCTGATCGCGGCGGGCTTCTTCGCCTCGAGCAATGATCTGATCGAGTTCCCGGAACTGCTCGGCGACCTCAGCATGGACTCCTTGACCGACATGCTCCCCGCCGGCCTCATCAGCGACGTGCGCGACCTCGTGCAGGGCGAGCGCGACATCGCCCAGGCCTATGATTCCTTCTACGTCGGCCTTCGCGCCCGCGCCGAGGGCCTGCACGCCGACCACCCCATGGTCATGATCCCCGGCGTCATCTCCACCGGCCTTGAGTCCTGGGGCACCGCCAACGTCTCCCGCAGCTACTTCCGCAAGCGCCTCTGGGGAAGCTGGACCATGATGCGCGCCCTCGTCATGGACAAGGAGAACTGGAAGCGCCATGTCATGCTCGACAAGCACACCGGCCTCGACCCGCCCCTCGTCAAGCTTCGCGCCGCCCAGGGCTTCGACGCTACCGACTTCTTCATCACGGGCTACTGGATCTGGAGCAAGATCTTTGAGAACCTCGCCACCATCGGCTACGACCCGACCAACTCCTTCACCGCCGCCTACGACTGGCGTCTCTCTTACCCGGACCTCGAGGTCCGCGACCGCTACTTCTCCCGCCTCAAGTCCCACATCGAGGGCGCCGTGGCCACGGACGGCCGAAAAGTCGTCCTGGCCTCCCACAGCATGGGCAGCCAGGTCATGTTCTACTTCTTCAACTGGGTCGAATCTGAGCACGGCGGCCACGGTGGCAGCGATTGGGTCGAGAAGCACATCGACTCCTGGATCAATATTAGCGGCTGCATGCTCGGCGCGGTCAAGGACCTTACAGCTGTCCTGTCCGGCGAGATGCGGGACACGGCGCAGCTCAACGCCTTTGCCATCTACGGCCTCGAAAAGTTCCTGAGCAAGGCGGAGAGGGCTGAAATCTTCCGCGCCATGCCCGGCATCTCTTCCATGCTCCCAATCGGCGGCGAGGCCGTATGGGGTGGCAAGGACTGGGCGCCCGACGACGCCCCCGGACAGAACAACTCGTACGGCTCCTTTCTCAACTTTCGCCTTGACTCCAACAGCACTGCTCCTCTGAAGAACATGACTGTTGATGACTCCATCGACTACCTCATGCAGATCACCGAGGACTGGTACGGGGAAAAGATTTCCAAGAGCTACTCGCGTAGCGTGGCGCACACCACCGCCCAAGTCGAGAAGAACCAGGACGATCCCAAGATGTGGCACAATCCGCTCGCATCACGGCTGCCCCACGCGCCGAGCCTCAAAATCTTTTGCTTCTACGGGGTCGGCAAACCAACCGAGCGAGGCTACTACTACCGGGTGCCGGACCAGTCCGAGACGTTGCTCAACATCACCATCGACACCGACTACACCGGGGGCCCTGTCGACCACGGCGTCGTTATGGGCGAGGGCGACGGCACGGTCAACCTCCTCAGCACCGGGTACATGTGCAACCGCGGGTGGCACATGCGGCGCTACAACCCGGCCGGCGCGCGCATCACCGTCGTCGAGATGCCGCACGAGCCCGAGCGCTTCAACCCGCGCGGCGGGCCGAAGACGGCCGACCATGTCGACATCCTCGGCCGCCAAAACCTCAACGAGCTGATACTGCGCATCGCTGCCGGCAGGGGTGACACCATCTCGGACTACATTGTCAGCGACATTGTGCAGTACGCGGACAAGGTGAGAATCTATGAGGAAGGCGAGGAGCCAACGGATGGCCAATAGGCGTCATTAATATGTGTGGGATTGCTTGGTTATGGTGGTTTGGTTCTGTTGGCGTTTTGGTGTATACGGCGGTCGGTGGGTGGAATTTTGCAGCATCATGATGTATATCCCGCAGAGGTGCATGTTTACTAGAAATCATGGAATTTAATGACAGAAACCTGTAATTATCACAACTGACCAACAAACTTCATCCCTGCCACCGCTACTAATATGTGTGTCGTTAATGTTGGCCATGTGCAGTACTGCACTGTTCTGCTGCATGAGGTCACAGCGACAACAGGCTACCCCACACCAAACCAAGTGCCTGTGTCTCCTACCTTTTGAACAGAACCTTTGATCTGCCATTCATCTCGACCCAACATCTCTACATCTGGACGGCTAACCCCAGCCTACGCATCCCAGCTAATTGCATATTTTGTCTTGTGCATGACCGTTACTCTTAGTCCTTATCATTTTGCCGGCCGTCGAACCTTCCTAACGCATCGATACTCGATGGTGTTGGCACGGGCGCCCCCCCAAACATGATGGCAATGGCTGACGTTGAGGGGATAAAGCTCTCGGCAGAGGAAGAGGAGCAGCTATGGTCCGGTATGCTCAGCAGCCTACCCGTCCCGTCCGTTCCTACTTCTAACTAGACGTTTTCCTACCCACCCGCCAGATATTGACACCTGCGTGACGAGCCCGTGCGACGGCCACGAGTCCATCGACGACGCCCTGCGCACGTGGCTGGAGCTGGCGGCGCGTCTCCGCGATCGGCTTCCCGAGAGCAGCCAGGATGACACGGTCCTGTGCGCGCAGATGCTCATCGAGAGCCCGCTCTTCCGCGACAACCGCGACTACGTGCGCACGCAGCTCATCCACAGCCTGCTGCAGGAGGACGACGCCGCGCCGCTGCACGCCATAGCGTCGCTACTCCTGCTCGACGGCCTCGGCGACGAAGCGCTCTTCCCGCGCATGATTGCCGAGGCCTGCTTCCCGCGGCTCCTCGAGCTGATTGCGGCGCGCCGCCGCGGTGACGACGGCGACGGCGACGGCGACGATGACGATGACGACGGCGAGCGCTACGACGATTCGCGCCTGCACCGGTTCCTGCTGCAGCTCATGTACGAGATGTCGCGCGTGGAGCGGCTCCGCCCGGAGGAGCTGGTGCTGGTCGACGACGACTTTATACACGGCCTCTTTCGCATCATCGAGGGCGTGTCTACCGATGTGCACGACCCGTATCATTACCCTACCATTAGGGTGCTAGTAGGTTGCATCCCTAGCCGCACCGATTCGCCTGCTAATGGCAGATAGCTCGTGATGAATGAGCAGTACATGCTGGCCTCAACGGAACCTGTGGAAGGGCCAGAGGGTACGCAGGCGCCACTGACGAATCGAATCGTAAAATGTCTTAGCCTGCACGGCCCATCGTTTAGAACGTTTGGCGAGAACATTATCTTGCTGCTGAACCGAGAAACCGAAACGTCGCTCCAGCTGCTCATCCTGAAGCTACTATACCTGCTCTTTACCACCAAAGCAACATACGAATACTTTTATACCAACGATTTACGAGTGCTACTAGACGTGATCCTCCGCAATCTCATGGATCTGCCAGACGAGCGAATCTCTCTCCGGCATACGTATCTGAGAGTGCTGTACCCGCTTCTGGCACATACGCAACTGAGCCACCCGCCGCACTACAAGCAGGATGAGATACTTAAAGTGTTGAAGATCCTCCGCGGCTCGCTCAACGCGCACTTTGCACCAGCCGACGACACGACGGTACGGCTGGTGGATCGGATTGCCAAGGTGCCGTGGCTGGAGGAAGCGGGTGGTGGCAGCACGACCGGTGAGGTGACGCGCAAGTTCCTGGGCATCAGCCTCTCGCCGACGCAGTCCGCGAGCAGCGTTAGCGTCGGTGACGTCGCGGGCGTCATGGAGAAGCCGGGTGTGCAGACGCCGAGCCGGAACGCGGGCATCGGCAACGCGGCGGCGCAGCGACCACCGGCGCCGTCGCCGCGGGATGAAGTTTGCAGGGCGGTCAAGGCTAGAAGGCCGCTGCCGGCCGTCCCCAAGCACCGCCACGGCGTGCCGTTTGCGTCGGACGCGACGACAACAGCGACGACGACGACGGGGAGCAGGACGCCGCCGCCGCCGGTGGTGGTGAACGGCGAGATCAAGAGGGTGCCGCCCAAGGCGCCTCCACCTCGCCGTCGCGGCAAGATGAAGGTGGCGGAACCGCCGCCGATAGAAACCATTTCGGAGACGCCACCAGAGTCGTCATGAGGCTGGTTTTACGAGTGATGACGAGGAATTGGGCCCGGCGTTGTATTGTTTTTGTACGACTTGTGGTGTGGTGGATTTCTTCTGTACACAGTGCATCTTCTGAGCGAGTAGCAGAAATTACAACTTTTCTTTTTTCTCTGGTTGATACCTCCTCAAGTCTTGCTATCAACCCGCGATGGTAACAAGTCATGAGAAAAGTTGTCGGAAAGGTCGCGTGAGAGGGAGAAGATTGCTTCGGGATCGACGAGCGTAGACGCTGTGACCAAGGTCCCTGGCGATCTTATGTTAAAACCCTTGGGAATATGTGAAACAACGGACCAGTGGTTTGGTGGCCCGGTGTAAGTTGCATGAGAGAAACAGGGCCGGAGAAAAAGAGATGGGATAGCGGATGAGCGTGAGAGAGCGGGCCCAACAGCGAGATATACAGCTGGTAGCGAGTTGTTACCAAACTGGAGGGGTCGGAAGCCAGCAAGGTAATCCGAAGATCTGGTGGTTTGGACCAGGCCAGCTGGATTAAAAACTTGATATCGAGCGGCGGCGTGGCTCAATCGTCCGATTGATTAATTGACTTTGATGCCCAAGATGATTTCTTGTTCTGTTGTCCAGTGGGGCTGCGAGAGAGGCGAGGCTAGCCTTGCTTCTTCAGGCTTGGTGCAGTTTCCCAAGACGACGTCATCCAGGGAAACGGGGAGCAGGTGAATTTGCCATCTGCCTGAACCTTGGCAGCGGCTTTGCTGCCTTTTTTGCCAATTGTACTAGTTATTCCTGGCACAATTCTTCTCGGAGATGGGCGAGCCTGCCGCCATTGATGGGGTTCCCGCCTTGGCTTGGCATCACCAAGAAGACGGGGGTTTCCACGACTTGCAGCCAAAGCCACAACCTTGATGATGACCATTGGATTCCGGCAAGTCCGGGCAGCATGGCCGCAGGGCATCAAACCAACCCCCCTCCCCCTGGTTATCGCAGTGGAAAGATAACAAAAAACTTGGCCTCCACTGGGGATGGTTGACGATGCCAAGCTGAGGCCATTACGTTATTGTTGTCTTGTGTGCCATTACCAGACCGCAGCACCTTGTCGTTTGCTTCGAGGCAAAATCCGTTTTTGGAAAGCGGTTAAATCGGCGTTGGTGGGCTTTTTTTTTCCCGAGCGCCCTATGGACAACCAAAAGCCACAGCTTCAACGCCTACGTCATTCCGCAGCCAAGCTCGCGGCAGATTGTGCGCAAAGCACCGCCAGCCCTCGACTGGTTTAAAAAAAAAAAGTGTATCCGGCGATGAAAGCGGAAGCCGAGGATGATACCAAGCTGGTGTCACGGAGTTGTTGTTGTCTTTGAGCAGCCGCCGGGGGATTTTTGTGCCATTGCACAGCATTGATGGCAATAATACTGCGTGCCTACCTTGATTCTGTTGCAGTAAAATGCTTTGGCAGCAATGATGGATGCAATGTTCCCAGGCTGCGGTGGGCATCCGCAGCTGGTCAATTGGGAGTTACCAGGTACCTACCTACATAGTACCTACTGAGCTGGAAGCTTGCAGTCCTTGGCGTCGGGTTGGGTCAGCAGGGCAGCGCTGAGACTTCGTCAGTGGCCGATAACAGCGCCATTGGCAGCGAGATTAAAATAACTCGCTGGACATGGCACTGTCTGTGGGCAGATTAGCGCGCTGCTAGCTGATGGATTAGCGCCCCGGCGCCCCGGCGCCCCTGTAAAATTGGCAGTGCTAGGACTAACTGCAGCACGTTGTGTGACTGCTGACTGCTGTTGCCATGGCAAGTTGGCTGGAAGTGAGCGCTGTCAGCTCTGTCAGCTCGCTGGTGTTCTAGCTATACTAACCTCCTGTCTGGCAGTTCCCAGGACCAACCCAGTAGCACCACCAGCTCGTAATCCATTGCGTCAGGAGCTTCAACTTCCCCGCCATCAGCATCTTTCCACCTTTCCACTTCACACAACATTCTACGCCTCGCCATACTCTTCTCTCCCTCTCGAATCAATGCTGCCTCATCCTTTTCAACCCACTACTCGCCTCTAGCATCCGCTAGTTACTAGAGCCTCCAGTAAGTGCATCGTCCAGGTAGTTCAACTCCACCCTCTCGCTTCCTCAGCAAGCACCCATCTTGCTCTCCCTCACCTCCATCTCCGTCTCGCTCCTCGCCCGCCCACACCCCTAAACCAACCGAACTATCACGGCGGATACCTTCTTCTCCCTTCTTTCTCTTGTCCAAACCTTGAGCTACTGTACCGACCCATTCTGCGCCGTTTACCTAATACCTAGTACCTCCGTTCCGCCAGGTTCCCCTCTTCCCTTTTCCACGCCGCCCAATTGGCTTGGCTCCCTACAGGTACCTACCTACCTTGTACACAGGTGCTAGGAGTAGATGGGCCAGTGGCAAACTGTCGAAACTCCTGCTACCACCTTGGCGACCTACATACACATTCACATACACATACATTGTACCTACCTCCCCTCTGCCTGCACTCGCAAGCTCACGCCGTTTCCTCTAGTTTAATACCCGTCGCCGTCTCCGCCATGGACGCCGACGTCTCTCGCCAGTTACATCATCCTCCAGATCATCAACTCAACAACCACCAACCGCGCACCAGCTACCTCGACCACGACTCCCAACCAGCATCTTACGACTACGGCGCAAACGCCGCCGATCTCAACAACAAGTACTACCAACCACCCTCTGGTCGCTTTACCGAGGAGTGGGACACCAGTCAGCGAGGGAGCTCCATCATAGACGGCCGCCGCCCAACTCAAAGCAACAAGCTCGCCATGCAGCGCACCGCCTCCATCAGCAGTTATGCTGCTGGTGACGACGTCAACCTGTCCATCAGGAACAACACGCTCCGCAAGAAGCCGTCGATGCGCCGCGCCAGCAGTCTCAGTCGCAGCGCCAGCCGACGCAGCAATAGGGCTGGCAGCGTCCGCAGTCTGGCTCTCCATTCCTCCTCCGACCGCGATGAGAGCCACAGCGCATTTTATTGTCCCGTCCCGACCTCGGGCAATCCCACTGCCATTCTTGCTGAGAGATTCCAGAGTGAGCTTACCCCCGTCCAACGTATTACGCTACGCGGCCTCCAGCTCAGCCTTTTGCGACAAGTTTTCGCACGCTGCTAAAGGCTGCTTCAATACGACTGCTAACAATCCCCTTTTCACAGCCTGGAGAAAGTTTCTCAAAGACTTGATCAGCTACTTTCGCGAGATACAAAGCCACTATGAGCAGCGCGCCAAGTCTCTCACCAAGCTCGGCAATGCGGTCAACAATGTCCCCACCCCCGACAGCTTCCTCAGGTCTGCAGGCATTGACGACGCCCTGCAGCTTCTTCGCTCGTATAATAAGACTGCCGTTCAGGAAGCTCAAAAGGCCAAGGAGATTGAGGAGGATGTCATCCTCGCCCTCACCGGCCTACGAAGCGATTTACAGCAAAAGATCAAGGAAATCAAGCAACTCTCTGGTGACTTCAAAAACTCGGTAGACAAGGAGATGAACGCCACTAGCAAGGCCGTCAGCGCCCTGGCTGATGTCCTCGATAAGAATGAGGTTGACGCCTCCTCCACCACCGGAAGACAGGATCCCTTCCTTCTCCGCCTCGCCGTCGACCGTCAGGTCGAGCGCCAACTTGACGAAGAGAATTACTTGCACCAAGTACGTCCCGGTCATTCTTTTTGTCCCTGCGAATACAACTAACCTTTCAAAAAGGCCTACCACAACCTCGAGGGCTCAGGCAGAGAGCTCGAGTCCATTGTCGTCGGCGAGATCCAAAAGGCCTACAACGCCTACGCGGGAATTCTTAAGCGCGAGGCCGACAATGCCTTGAACGTTGTCGGTGAGCTTCGCGACGGTCCCATTGCCATGCCCAAGGACCAGGAATGGATCCACTTCGTCACTCACGAAGACCAAGTCGTTGATCCCACCGTACCTCTGCGCTCCCCGGACCAGATTCACTATCCCGGCCAAGATCACTTGTCCGCGCAGGAGATTCGTGCTGGGCTGCTGGAGCGCAAGAGCAAGTACCTCAAGAGCTACACAGCCGGTTGGTTAGTACTCATGTTCAACGCACCACGACGGCACACTAACACCATGCAGGTACGTTCTTTCTTCTACTCACCTTCATGAATTCAAGTCGGCAGACAAGAACCAAGCGCCAATAATGTCGCTCTACCTACCCGAACAGAAGGTCGGCTCCCACTCGGAGGACGGCAGCTCCTCCAACAAGTTTGTCCTCAAAGGTCGTCAGACTGGTGGCATGCACCGCGGCCACACCTGGGTCTTCCGCGCCGAAAGCTACGACACCATGCTGGCCTGGTACGAGGATATCAAGGCCCTGACCGAAAAGTCCCCCGAGGAGCGTCAGCAATTTGTCCGCACCCACTCCAGAAGCCTGAGCCGCTCCTCGCGTCGATCAACAAGGTCTGTCAGCAGCGACGGGCTTGATGACGAGGACGAGGAACCATTTACAGGTGGTGAAGTCGACACAAACCCTACCGCGCGTGCCGATGCCGCTCCCAGACGACCCGAACCAGGTGGGCGGTTTCCATCCGATCTTCAAGTCATGACGCAGAGCGGCTTACACGCGCCCCTATCGCCCTCTAGCCTAAGTTCTGGTGCCCAGGAATATCCGTCGGATGCCCATGTAATTGCCGCGGCGGGTGCCCTTCCGGGATCTCATGTATCTCGCGATGGCGCTTACCAAGACAACTATGGATACGGCGGCGGGTCCGGCTACACCCCGATGGATGAGGTGCCGTCCCAGGCGGCCATTGCTCACCAGCAGGCGCAGCATGACGGTGTCAACCCGTATACAAGCGAGCCGGTGCAGCATCAAGAGGCGGAGGGCGGTAATTTAGGTGTGGGACACGGCGCAGTCCCAATTGTAGTTGCAGATACCCGAGTCAACGGTGACGGCCAGGTGCCGCACGAGCAGACGACTCCCGAAGCTGCCGTGGCAGCCGATTCCCACGGAGATATTAATAGCAAACCTGATACCACGACGGATGTCAGCGACGAGCAAGTCAAGAGCATCTCGGCGACCGCGGCCGCTGCGGCGATTGTCGACTCCGACTCCGTTTCCCCATCGGAGCCACCCGCCCCCATCTCGAACAAGGCTCTTCAGGCGGTTCCTGAGGCTGAGACTGCCGACCACACCACGCCTCTCGAGACGCCCATAACCGAGGATGTGTCCAAGCCCTCGAACAGGCCCAAAGACCATCGAACCGACAGCATGATGACAATTTCCAACCTCGACATTCCGGGTCGTTTCCCGAAGGGGGCTTCCACTACGGACGGAAGCGCAGCCAATGCTGCCGAATAAGATTTATGGCTCTGACACTCTGACTGATGACGCTCTACTTTCGTTTCACTTTCATTAATTCTTGCTTTACAGTTGTTTCTTGCATCTTCTCGCGGACGAGTTTTTCTACTCACCATTTCCTATCTTTGTGTATTTTTTCGTCTTGTATACCGTACCAACTCTGTCTATGCAGGATGCAAATCTTTCATATTCTCTGGTCCATGTACAGTACATGCTGTTGTTGGAGGTGTGGTGGGAGAAAATGCTGGGTTTTGCTGGGTTCATTTGCGCCGACTGATTTTTGGGGGTCAGCATGAGATTATGTGTGTTGGGCAGCCAAAAGGGCAGGTGTCATGTATCTGGGTTGGGAGCGTTTAGGAGGCTACAACTTCGTAACTATGTGCATTTTGGCAAATTGTTGGCCTGATTGGAGTGATGCCTCGTAGCTGTCAACCATCTGTGACTTGCCTGGTATTATGGGCCACCCATTCACTCAGGCTTCGCCTACTAGGGAATCAATGGTATGTACCATTCTCCGCCTCACTCACACCTCTCGGCAGATCATTATTCAAAAGAAAAAATACAGCGATTCTATTTGAGAAGGTCGCAATTGTCACAAGATTTTTTTTTTTTTTGTTTATCCGCTCTTGCAGCAATCTTGGTAGATCCGTGGCTGCCAGGCCTTGGTGTCTTAATCCGGCTCAATAGTAAATCCGCTTCGGCCAATCACCTCCCACTAAGCATCCCCATCTAAAAAAAAAAGTAGCTTCAGGCGCTGGAAAATTTCACACAAAAAAAAGCTACGAGAGACTGGCAACTCCAAGCCAAAGCGGTTCGCCTTTTTTTCCCTTCTCCAGCCTTTGTTATTTTCCCCAATTCCTCTTCACCGGAATTGTCCACCTGGATCTACGAAAAATCTCGGAAGCGGACGCGGCGCAATTCCCCCTACCTACCACGACCTAGCGGAAAGCGAAAAAAAAAAAGAAGATCGATAAACCCGACGACTTGAAAAGAAATCATGTCTTTCCGAGGCGGTTCCCGCGGTGGCCGTGGAGGCGGTACGTCCATTTTTGTCTTTTTCTCGGCTCGGCGTCTTTTTTCCTCGGGCTTGTCTGCTCTTACGCAGAGAGGACTGTTTTGTTTTTTGCTCTCGCGAACATTACTTGGGGATAATGCGATATGGCCTCGAGAGACAAGACACGCATCGCGCGACGCCACAAACGCCGCACGCGAGTCAATTGCAACGCAGACCATCCTAGACGCCGAGCCCAATCAGTCGTTCTTTTCTCTTCCCAGCCAGTAAACTAATTACCGAGTCCAACAGGCCGTGGTGGTTTCCAGCAGCGTGACTTTGGCCCTCCTGCCACCGTCCAAGGTACGAACACCCCTCCCCCCCAATCGCCGACGACAATTTTTTTTTATCAATCTCTCTCTAACACATCCCTCTAGAAATGGGCACGTTCATGCACGCCTGCGAGGGCGAAATGGTCCTCTCCTCCACCAGCGTCAAGGTGCCGCAGTTCAACGCGCAAATCTTCCTCGAGAACAAGACGGCCGTCGGCAAGGTCGACGAGATCCTCGGCCCCATCAACCAGGTCTACTTCACCGTCAAGCCCTCCGAGGGCATCCAGGCGTCCTCCTTCAAAGAGGGCGACAAGTTCTTCATCGCCCCCGAAAAGACCCTCCCCCTCGACCGCTTCCTCCCCAAGCCCAAGCCGCCCCCCGGCGCGCCCAAGCCCAAGCGCGCCGGCGGCGGTAGTCGCGGCGGTGGTCGTGGCGGCTTCGGCGGTCGTGGAGGGGGCGGCGGCTTCGGCGGTCGTGGTGGTCGCGGCGGCTCCGGTGGCTTCTCTCGCGGTGGCGGTCGCGGAGGCGGTGGTGGTTTCGGTGGTCGCGGCGGTGGCCGTGGTGGCGGCGGCGGCGGCGGCTTCTCCCGCGGCGGTCGCGGCGGCGGCGGCGGCGGTTTCAGCCGTGGCGGCGGCGGCTTCAGCAGAGGCCGGTAACCGCATCCCAATGTTCCTCGGGGGAGTGAGGGAGAATGCTTTGTCGCAAGGGGGGGATGGCCATGCTGTCGGTGCGGACTGTGTGGCCAAGGAGGGGATGGTTGGATGGGACTCAATACGGCGTTTTACGGCTTATATTTTTTTTTTCAACATGTCATCATTATTTTTAAAACTCTTGTCCTTGTGCATTTTGCTCTTTTTCCTCGGCAGTGGTTGTTGATCGATAAAAAAGAAGACCAACTTTTGGATCTAAAGACTCGGATATGATCATGTACCTCGCCTAGAGACGGAAACCAGAAAACAGGGCAAGTTTTCAAATACATGTCCAGAGATAGGAAACAGACAAAGACAAATTCTTTACCTATTCATCTGCATCTTGGTCCGTCGCAAGGCAGACAAGATTTACAAGGACAATGCTCAAAGACATTGCGCGCCGTGACTACTTTTGTATCCCAATTGTTCAAGGGGGTATCATGTATATATGTAAAAACAGGCGTAGACGTGCCCAGCAGCTCAATGCCCAATGTACAGCCTCCCAAGTGTGGTGAGCAAAATAAGATGCATTCTACTGTGCCCTAGCTGTGGCAGCTGCGCTGATGTCTCCTTGCCCGATCGTATACGCCTCTGGGAAACTCCATTCCCAACTCCTTGCACTCGTGCCAAATCGTCATCGGCTCATGTATCGGTAACCAAAAATGGAACTTTTAAACACAGATAGAACTACACAGAGCATAGATGCTGCCATGTAGTTGGGCTTCAACTGCCCCTGCTTGCTCAAGGCTTGGGTATGCGAATCGTCTTGCTGGTCATGAGGCAGCCGTGGAGGACAAAGATCAGCACAGCCGGGTGAAACTCAAGTGACGTGCCTTCAAAGCAGATGCCCCAAGGTACGGCGTCGAGGATCCAACCCTTGTGCAACCAGTAGGCCATGACGCCATCAAGGGCGAGTGAGGTGGGAATCGGGGTGCCTTCAAAATATTTGCTCTTGCCGGACTCGTCCTTGGGCAGGACGGCGACGGTGACGTTGAAGCGGGCGAGGCGGGTGAGACCGCAGAGGACGAAGAATGTCAGGGCGAGGGTGTCAGCGACGGAGCGGAGGCCGATGGTGAATGCGACCATGGCGGGGGCGACGCCAAACGAGATCTGGAGGGCAGCTGTTAGGGATATGACGAATTGTGGTTACAGTACAGGGTGAGAATGGCCTGGAGATGACGACAAGGCCGAGGGAGAACAAGCGGGGGAGCTTACCAGATCGGCCAGAGAATCAAGCTCCTGGCCCATGAGACTGCTCTTCTTTCTCCAGCGCGCCACCTTGCCGTCAAAGGCGTCAAAAAAGAAGCCAAAGGGCAAGAAGTAGAGCGCGAGCCAGAGGTTCCCATGGGCGGCGGGATCGGCGTCGAGGCAGTAGCGCAGCGAGGAGAAGATGGACATGACGCCGCAGAAGCCTGTTGTGTGTAGCGCGCGGTTAGCTCTGAGGTCGGTGTGGTTGCGGGTGAGGTGAGCCCGCAGGTTTTGATTCAGCCGGCAGAATCGGCCAGAAGGGATGGGCCCATACCGTTCATGAGGGTGATGAGATCGGCCAGGTGCATGGCGCGGACGAGGGAGAAATGGCCGACGTCGGCGGAGAGCAGCGTCTTTTGCTTGTCGACAGCTAGAAGCAGAGAGGCATGGCACGGGTCAGCTGGCGGTCAGTGGTGGATGCAGTCCCAGCATCGCAATGCAGACTACCGAGGGGGAAACGGAGATGCATACCGGGCTGGCTCACGACAGCGGCGTCCTTGTCGACGCGGCCGCCGTTGGGGGCGCCGGCACTTGTTCGCTTGGACATGGTATTATGTTTTTTTCCCGGTGCGAGGCGACGGCGGCGCGACGGCTTGGTATGGGTAAAAAGTAGCTAAAATCGCTGGAAAGTAAAAAAAGATGCCAGAATCTCGCAATGATACTATCGGGGTCGGGTAATATGCTGACTCGGATAATTTAAGCGCGGGGTGAATGCTGGGGGAGGGTGCAATCTGGTTATGAAGAGGGAGAGAGAAAGAAGAGGTCAAAAGTTGGTGACATCAACGATAGTGGGCGGCGGAAAAAAGTTGGGTAGAAGGAAAGGAAGCGGAGGAGGCGCAGTGGAAGCAAGGAAGCGAGCGAGCAGCCGCTGGAGCTAGAGCCTTTAGGGCAAGTTAGTACCTGTAATTTAGTTGCCAGTACTTGGGAGCTTGCTTGCGCCAGGCGGCATGTGGCTGTGCTGGGATCACACAACCAACATGCCCACAGCTGGGAGGAGGGGGTCACATCTTACCTCTGATGCAAGACCACCATCCTTCTCTTCTCGTCCGTCTGTATAATCTATAACAAACTTCATATCGCAAGCCCAACCCAAGCAAGTGTGCAACAATGCAACTCGGCATGCGCCACCAGGCCGTTTGGCGGGGTCACCGCTCACCCTCATCCACCTTGTTTGTGGCGTTCCTTTCCTGTTTGCGCAACTACGATTTTTTGGTAGAATGACAAGGAACAAGGCTGGGTTTGCTACCCGGCTAGACAAAAGAAAATGAGATTTATTCTAATAGCAAAGTAAAAAAAAAAAAAAAATGAGAATCACACGGCCCTTTCCTCTGCTGCAAGAACCTCAACAGCTCAGCCACACATCAACCACAGAACATCCTCAGCATGTGAATGCCCATATCCATCCTCGTCATCCCGCATTCATCTCCCTAGCACCATCGATTCCATGGCGCGTAATCATAAATGCCACATGCTATCTTGACTTGCTCAGCATGTGATGATGAATCCACCGTCACAGTAGCAGCACTTGCCTTGTCCCAGGAATCTACATGCATCCAACTTGTATCGGCAGACATCCTCTGTCCCCATCCCATCATAACCACCAACAGACACTCACACAGTTACACCAACTCTGCACGTTGCCTAGCCATGTAAACTCGGTATCGAAATACTTGATATATAAACTTCATAGCCAGACTAGACCGTATATTATAGTCAAATTTATGTACAGGTGAAATACCAATCACCAATAAACCATCCGCTGCAGCTCTGCAGTAGGCCAACATTTTGCCTTATTCCTGGTCTCGTATTAACATTACTCTATAATGCTTGCCTCCCACCTCTGGCATTGCCCCGTCGTCGACATCGATGGAGGGCGCGTATGGGTGATATCCTCAACCCCTTCGCTGCATCTGCAGCTGGAAATTCATCAAATCTCCCTTGTGTTCTGGTTGTCGCTCACTCATCGCGTTACCACTACAGAAATGCTGTCGAGCCCAGACCTGTATGTGCCCGAGACGCCGCAAATCGTGTATCCTCTCGGTGGTATAATGGTGTGGCTGTGACTTGTTACTACTCCATTCTTGGCATCGTTACGCCTGACATACCTTGATCCGCCATACGGATTGCCAAAAATGCGTGATTTGCGACCCAGGCTAGTCAAGATCTGGAGGCCCTGTATGGTTGACCCTCCCTTGAGAGTGAAGCCACTCAAGTACTCGCCTCGTCGCAGATCTAACTATGTTAGCCGAAACTTGCTGCTTCTGCATACCACCGCTTGCTTACCAAAGTCGTAGGTATCGCCTCTAATCTTTCCTGCCCGGCTTCCGAAAAGTTGAGTCTTGTCATCATCATACACAAACTCGAGCCCGTAAATCACATTAACGTCATGGTAGACGTTCAGTCGCACCATGACTCGGTCGGTTTGGGCCGAGGTAAATAATAAGTCCTCTGCCTCCTCTTTTGGCGGCTGGGCAGTTCCAAATTGACAGCTGCGGAAACCCTGTTTCGAGCCTTTTATTTTGATTGCCTGTGCCTTGGAGATGAATTGTTTGACATTTTCTACCTCGAGAGAGTTGCCGCCATGAGATTTGATTGAAAGCCGAATAGGGCCTTTTCGCGTCGTCTCCGGCAGTCTCGCCATGATATCTTGCTCCGATAGAGAAATCTGGCGATGTGTCGTGGTCCTGTCTAGCGGAAATTCCATCCAAGAGCGGCAAACTCGGTCACCCTCGCCATAAATCTCCACAAACGAGATACCAGAGGGAGCGACGGCTAAGAGATTACCGTTCTCGACGGCATATGCCTGCACGCTGGCGTCAGACCTGCAAGGCGGGTCGCGTGGAAGTCTAAAGGTCGGATGTGCGCGGAAACGAAGACAGTCCAGTCTGTGCCATGCACACTCGTCTCCTTGCAATGCCAATCCTCCTTTTGTTTTTGTCCTGTTCGAGTATGCTTCGCGTGTAACAAATGTCCGGCTGAAGACGACATAATCATTCAACATGACACCTGTATCTTGGCGTGGACAGCCAAACATGCGCCCAACTTCTTGCAAATGTGCGCCAATACCCACATTGGCTGCTTCCCACGAGCTACCCGCTTCGCCAGCCCGATTTCCGACAAGCTGTGTGTCGGTTGGGGTGCAATCTGTAAAGGACGGCACTATTTCCTCTAAACTCGAGGGATAATGTTGCAAAAACTGAGAACCTAGCAGTGCGATATCGACTTCATCAGGGTTGCTTGGTGTTGTCGTTTCGGACGCGGCGACATCATCGGGAGAAAGGTCCCAATCGATGTCAAGGAGCATCGCGGCGACGTAATTCTTCTGACCAGGAAGTGGATGGAAGTAGGCATTTACAGCCTCGGCCACCTCCAGTTTCATAGCCTCTCTGCTAGCCGCTGTCGTATCCCGCGATTCTGCGAGCTGCTGTAGCTCAGCAACCGTCTTATTGCAGCGGATGACGTGCACTCTAGCTTCAGATCGCATGTTGCCACTCTCGCGATCACGGTAGTTAGCAGAGCCTGTGGTCCATTCCTCTTCAAATCGAAATGTCCTGCGTCCCATCTTGTTGCGCCACATCTGTTCGGCAGTATACGCCTGCCACAGGTAAGCAGCCAGTCTGTACTTGCGAATGGCTGTTTCTAGGTCATTGCCCTCTTTTTCGGCGCGTGTTGGCGTAGCAGAGAATGTGGCGGGGGAATCTTTGGCGAGCAAGATGGCAAGTTGTAGTGGCGGGGATCCCATCGGGGGGATCATGTGAATGGTGATGTGGGATGAATGAACAGGATTGGAGGAGCCGCTGTTGGGGAGCTTGGGAGAGGCAAAGTCGAGGCGCAGCTTATTGGGGCCGGGGTTGAGGTAGGCCACGGCCTTGAAATGGGAGTCGCACACGGGCCAGCTAACGGGTGGCATGTCGTCGTCTAGCCTGCTCAGCGTTATTGTACCGTCCATTGGGGTATTGGCGGTCGCTGATTCGCCAATGGTGCCGTAGAGGAGAATTGTCTTTTGATACACCTGTAGATGGTATTAGCAGGGGCTGCCAAAGGACGGACAGCACTACGCTTCACGACAAAGCGCATTTGTTGCAGCTTGAGCAAGGCCATTGTGGAGAGGTATACTGACCCAGGAATTTTCGTTGATATTGTGAATGCGCGGGGCGTATTTGGACAGAGGGATGATGTTGGGCTTGCTGCCGAGAGCGTGTGGAGGCAAGCCAGACATGCCAGGGACGCTCTGGGTGCTGTACCTGCTGGCATTGCTCCCGTTGCCAGGCAGGGTTGGGCGTGAGGATGTCTGGGTGAGCGGCTCGCCGGCGTCCTTGAGCTGAAGGTTGAGGGCAGGGTCTGAATTGTGAGAAATGGAGGGCGGGGTGACGGAGCCGCTGGATGCGGCGGTACCATGGCTCACGGCGCCATCACTAGATGTGTCTGTGGAGGCCTCGGTACGGAAACTGGCCTTGGACCGGCGGCGTAGCTCCTTGAGGAATCTGGGGGCCATTGTGAGAGGTTGACGGGAGAGCTGGACAGCGTCGAGCGGCGGCTTCGAGGCCGTATGGGGGAGGGCCGTAGGCCGGGGATGAGTGGTGGCGCAGTTTTCTGTGAGAATTGAAGGCAGGTCGGACGAGTAAGAAAAGAGGAGAGGTAAGACGAGAGGCGATTGAGCGGTAATTCAGCGAGGGGGTTGGTGGAGAGAAGCCTCGTCGTTTCGGCTAGGGTAGGCTCTCTTGGCCAGAGACGCGCGTCAGAGGCAGAGAAGTTATGATGCGCCAGTAACTACTAGGAGCTGGCGGTTGGAGGGAAGGAGATGCTCTCCCCGACGAAGATGATGGAATTGGTCAAGAGGAAGCTGCAATTGACGGGATAAATGGCCAAGATGAGGAGCAATGGGCGGGAGTTGCCGTCAGAGAGTCAGAGAGAGGGCATCAGAGGAGGAGAGAAGCAAACGAGCGAGGTAGGCGAGTTGGCGGAACAGAGGCACATGTGTGGTGGAAGGAACCAGGGTGTGATTTATCGATTGACGGATTGGGAACAAATGAGAGGGGAAGGTGATGCGGCGACTGCCTTGTCGAGTATTGGGTGAGAGAAATAAAGAGAGGGCAGGGAAACGGAGACTCAGAGGTATTTGCGATTTTGCTGGTGCTGATGATCCATGCTGCTTCTGTTCGTGTCCAAGCAAGTGCGTGTGGCTTGGCGTGACGTGCATGAGGTGAAGGTACCTCCTTGCCTGCCTGTCTCACAGATGGTACCTGTGGGTGTTGAACGTGCTAAAACGGTCGAAACGGCAACTAAAAGTAACTAGTTAGTTGGTTAAGGAAACGAGGTTGGTACGAATAAGGTGCCAAGGTACCTGCCGACTACCTAGAACTAGTTATAGCAACTCGTGCCTACTTGCTTGTGTGTACGTATGCGCCAAGATAGATGACCAGCAGCATGTGTTAAAAAGAAGAGAAGGAAAGGAAACGCAGCAGCTGCTTCGTACTGCCGAAATGATGAAGAGATCAACCCCCGACAACCGCTGCTCAAAGCAGCTGAGTCGCCCGTTCATCACGATCAAATGGGTGTACTGGCTGCCACGCCCATAGGCTAGCGACACTCGGCGCCAGAGCAAAGAGCGCAAAGCTCGCGACGGGAGAGCCCACCTGGAAGCGGAGCCGCGTTGCATGCAGGCGGCGCCGACTGCACATTTATTACCAGTACTAGCAGCAGTAGAGCCAGTAGAGCCAGTAGAGGCCAGATAGCGCCCGACATGGGGGGTCGGCCGGCGGGTGGCGCCAGTCCGCTCAGTACGAGAGATTGCTAGGTTCAATGACGTTGCGTCGCATTCGTCCTGTTTGCCCGCAAACGTTTGGCTGCTGGCTGCCCTGATACCTTATCTCGGCACCCAATGTTCGCAGCATGCAGGCGGGCATTGCAGGCAAGCTTCGTCACTTGTTATTATTACGGACGGCTCAGCACTAATAATAAATTATATCAACCTACTTTTATCAAAATACGACAGGTGTCTTCTGCCCGTTCACTTCATCCGACCCACCACTGCGAAATTCCCTCGACAAACTTGGTAGCTAGCTAACTAGCTGCCATCTACCATTCCTCTTCCCAACCACGCCACGCCGCCACATGCCGCCACATCCTGCCATCTTATACCACAACGAACTAACTTGATCCTGACTAATAACCTACCTACATAACAATTTCATTTTCCCTAATCAGGATTTTCACAGGATGAAAAAAACTTGGTGCAATCTTCCAATCTACCATGCCCTTTTTTTCATGCCTAAATTACCCCCGTCGCGTTAGCATCCATCTATTCCATTATGCTCCATACCACTGAGCACCTAGTTTCTCCGTGCACATACGAACGTACGTTCATTCCCACCTTTCCCACCTGCAGTGCACCGCCCCTTACTGTTTACGTACAGAGACCACCACAACTCATCACCGATGAATGTTTCCATTTCCATGTTTCCATGTTTCCATGTTCCCCATTGATCCAGTTTGCCATGTCATCCCCTGTCATTCATCATCCCATCACTCCATTGCTCCTCTAACTACATCCTAAAGTTGGTTTTCCTCCTCTCCTCAATATGTAACCCCGCTATAATTCCCTTTGCCACCATCGTATTGTATGTAGCTCGGGCATCCATATCTGTGACGAAGATCGTCGCTCCTCACGAACTGGTGCACACCATTCCATTTGCCCACCATTGACCCCCGGCCCCTTTGCTCCGCTACATGTGCCCCAGTCGAAGCGCCACACACTGGTGTTACATAGGAACTTCGACAAGGAACTTCGACACGGAGAGTACAGGGTAGGATTCGTTGATGATTTTTGTTCGCACAGTACAGCGACGTCATTACACCGTGTTGAGGCCCATCTAGTTCGAACCATCTTGGATATTGGCCTACCCTGTAGTGGTTTCTTTTGCCACCTTTGCCACCCCAACCCTCTGAAGGTTTCTGGCCATTTTGTGCTGCGCGGTGAGAGGCATATATGTGCGCTGTGCTGTGTTGCACTGGTCTCAGCCCAGCCCAGCTGGTATATGTTACTAGTCGCTCTGTACCAGGTGCGAATAGATGGTGCATCCCAGCGTCATTGACCGATCAAGTAATATGTAGCGTGCTTGCCTCTCGGCGAGAGTTATTCTACAAAGCATCGACCCTGACAACCCCGATCCAGCCACAGACATACTATACCATACCACTACAGGGCGACTCACTGCCAGAACAGGGTAAGCCACATTCCAGTGCATTATCACATAGCCAGTATGACGATCAACTCAGCGGAGCCAGGGGCGAGGACGAACAAGGGAGAGAGATGGGAGGAGGGGTTAACCGTGAAGCCGGAAGTTTAGACCGCAAGAAGTGGCGATTGCGGCTCAATTAACATGATGCGGACGGATGGACGGCCCCATGCGCCTAATCTTTGTTGGAGGTTGATTATCAACGTCGGTCGTGCAATACTCTGCGCGTCAGCTGGTTGCCGAGGGCTCAGCCGCCGAATCACAGCCACAGCAGCCACCTCACCCCGCCTCGAAATGCATATGCAGTTACCGATTAAGTGGTTACAAAAAAGGTGGCATTTTCAGGCACAGGATGGGTTCCAGTGGTTAGATCAGTGGACCCGGCCGAGACATGGGAGTGCATACATAGCATGCCGTGCCGCAGACTGCACCGCATTGGAATCTCTAGATGGGAAGGTTCTCGAGGAATGTTGGACATTTGCGCAGAAACCAGAGGATCGGCTGTCTCCCCGTCGGTCGAGAGAGGTAGCGCAGAATACAGATTAGAGGGCGAACGACTGAATTCCACAGGTATCGGCCTCCAGGAAGGCGCAAATTAATAACCGGGCAGCCGAAGCGGACGGAGACAGGAACTGTTTCCGTGTCCCCCCATGTTTGTTGGTTGCCGTGCTGACCAGCGCCAGCGCCCTGTTAAACATACTTTACCTGTCCCATGAGACCCATGATGAGGAGCAGGAAGCGGGCAGCATCCTAACAAGTGAGCAGGCTGAGGCGGAGGTCCGTGTTGCTGCCCAACGTGTCACGACAGGATATTGCAATATTAAGCATGTCACCAAAAATAGGCACCAGCCTACCCCGTGCGGATGAACTGTCTGTACCTTGCATGAAAGCCTGTATTGGAAGCATTTCAATCTGTAATTTTCACGAGGCCATGCTGGGAGATCTGGTGGACCTGGGACTCGGGCTGGTTTGCAGACGGTTTGATTGAGGGCGAGATTTTCTTTGTTTCATGGAACCGTGCCGGGCCAACAAGCAGGGCTTGCCAGCTGGTACCTTGCTGCCTTGCTAGTTATTACCTAGTTAGTAGTTAGTGAGGCACTGCCGCCTACTGACGAGACGCCTTGATGAATTGATGAATCATAATCTCTTGCTGTTGACGAGCTACGAGAACTTTACTGAAGGGCGACGTTAGGAGCGAGTCTGGCTCGTAATGAGGTACCTGCATGTCCAATCTCAGTGACATTCTGCACCTGCAGGTAGTGTACATATGTATGTATTATTCCAGGTTAGTAGTACATGACTAAGGTAGGTTAGTAGTACCTAGATAGAGGTAGGTACCTACCTGTTAGGTAGTAGGTACCTACTGTAACCGCCCGCTGGTCCTTTTTTAGCGGTAGATTGCCCACTGGACCGTGCTGACTGGCTGACTCTGGCGCCCCCGTAATCAATTGGTCCTTCAGCCACTAACAGCGCCAGCAGGCCAGCCTAATAAGCAGCAGGCCAGGCTAATAAGCAACAAGCAACAACCACCACCACCACTTCTCCTCCACCTCCTTTCGCCCTGGCCTGAACCCGCACCACTTTTTGCACTTCCCTCCCTTGAACCACCGACCTACCGCCAGATCATCTGCTTCCAATCCGCCACCCTCAGCCTCGAAAACCTCTGCAAATTACGTCCCCCGACACTCTTTCAGCATTGGCTACGATCCGCGAGTATTTTATCATGTCGTCGCCCTGGAAAAAGCAGCCCGAGGACGTCGCCGACTCCATCTTGAAGAGGGCCGAAGTGAGCAAGGTCAGTGAAGGGATGCACGATGCAATTTTCTACCCCGGCAACGGCGCAAACTGCCTGCGCTGCACCACCCAGCAACAGCCATGCAAAGGCCTTTTGAATGCACAATCTGCACCCAAGACGCTTGCTGACCTTGTCCTCTCTCCATATAGATTGCTCGTCGTTTGCAAGACCGTCTCGCCCTCGCCCAGTTCAAAACCAAGCATGGTTGGGAGAACCTGACCCTCGACACCATTGAACCTAAGATGGAGGAGGAGATGCGCCTCAAAAAACTCTACGAGGGCGACGTCCTCTCCGACTCATCATCCGGCTCCGACCTCCCCTACCCCAAAAAGACACTCATGAGCTCTCCCCTTAAAGCGCCCATCTTTTCCGACGCCATTGGGTCCAGCAATGGAAGCTCGGGCCACCGAAAGCGCACATATATCGCATCCTTCAACGACATCCCGTCCAGTCCGAGCAAGCGCTTCCGCGCCTCACCTACGCTTCACAAGTCTTTCCAGAGTTATAGCTCTTGGAAGGACGCCCATCAACTGGCCCAGTCGTCCCCTGTCAAGCCCCGCAGACAGCCGCACTTCACCACTTCCTCCGGCCCCGATGTGTCCTTCTTCCGCCGCCGCCGCACCAACGATCTCGGCTCGCCTAATTTTGCTGGTGGTTCCGACAACGACGACGACCTCTTGCCGGTCCATTCATTCAGCATGAACAATCTCAGATCCTCGCCGCCTCGTACCCCACCCATGCAGAACCGGGCCCTTCCCAACAAGCGCAAAGCGCACGGCAGCCCAGCACCCATGGGCAAGACTGGCGAGGAGGGCGCAGACTTGCTTCTCTACCTCGCCGCTTCTCCCTCTCCCGCCGTCAAGACCAACCGAGGACGCATGGAGCGCCTCACCACCCCTCCTCCCAAGACCCCGAAGAGCAGCAAGCTTGACCTGCCATCGTCTATGATGACGACACCTGGCGGCAGCAACCTCTTCCCCAGCACACCCGGCACAGGCTTCGACTTGGCCGAATTTGTCAACATCACGCCGAGCCCAGCACAGAAGCAATGGAGAACTCCCGCGCCCGCGAACGGGACCCGCACGCCCATGAGCATTGCCAGGAGACGACTGACTTTCGACGACCCCATGGCCTGAGACGGGTGTCGCATGTCCACACTCAACACAAATTTATCTTATTTGTACATGATACCACGACCGTACAAAGTGCCCCTGCGCATTTCCATGTCTGTTTAGTCTATTATTGATTGCCCCGGCAAGTGTCGGATCATTTGATTTTGTTTTAATTTAGCGTTGTGGTCGACGAGACCCTGGCGAGACAGTGACTGTCACTCGCCAGCTGGGTTGGTATCTTCTATGTCATTTTTGGCGGGAGACTGATTGGGAGCCTTGTGAGTTTTCCAGGCTGGGAACAGGTGTATGCAGGATGCGGCATTGTATTATTGAGGTTTACTTTTTATCGTTTAGGCGTCCTTGTTGTGTCTGCTTGTTGAAGCATTTGGAGTTGCTTCGTTTTAGATACTGGAGTCGGCGCGGTAGACGCACGTGTGTTTGTGCACCATTCGTGTTCGATTGTTTAGAGACTAGTGAAGAAAAATAAACACTCGATGCTAATAATTAAATCTCTGTACAGATTTACCCCGTTCTATCTAAATGTAGTTTGCTGATTGTGTCTGTCTGGCCGCCCCCCCCGCAAAGCCAGACCGTCCGCACTTAAAAACCCCCTCCCTCCTTGCAAGGGCCGGGGCCAGAGATTGATGAAAAAGAAGAAGGCTGGGCAGGCTGGGACTTTTATTGCGTACACCCTCTAATTCTGGGCATTTGCGTCTCGAAATAGTTGATTTCTTGAAACCTCCTTCTTCTTTCCCCCCTTCCCTGGTGGGCAAGGCAAACAAGTTACCAAAATCGCTGGACAAGAAAAAAAAAAATGAACGTTCCAGACCTTCGCGTAAAGGACGCGGCGGTTTCGCGAATCACGCGTCGTAGCGTGTTTCATTGGCCGTGCGGCGCAAGGCTAAAGTAGAGGGAGAGGGGGTGGAGTGAGTGCTGGGTGATGTCATTTGAAGAAAAAACGAGACTAAAAAATCTACTCCGGTCATGCAAGCACTTAAAAAAGCAGCAAACTTGACTTGGCTAAGTTCATAGGGGAATTATCAAGGTTCGTACTTGCGAAGAGAAGCGTGGTAACGAGTTGGTCGACAGACAACTCTGGGACCTGCGTCTCGCTCGGGTTGATCAGCTCGGTGGCTTTGATCCTCCTTGACGGGCCGCCAATGCGCACCGCCCGCAAAGTTGATCGTCACGACAACCGGGCTGACGAAGTGCCCGCTTCCGATACATGTTTCTAACGTTAACTCGTTACTTGCCGATATAGACACGTCTGCGTCATCACTTGAATATTATAGAATAAAGCGCGGATTATACAAGGTCTGCTACGGAAATACAGGCCGTTTCAAAACAATTATTCACTTGATCCTCCCTCTCTCCGCCTTTGCTCCCCCCCTTTTTTTTTGACCCTTTCCTGGTACCGGCAGGACATCCAAACGAAAATCCAGAAAATTTCCCCAGCTTCCAAATTACAAGCCAAACCAAGAATAAAAAAAAAATAAAAAAATGAATAAAAATGACTGGTATGGTGACGATCAGGTATTAGAAAGAGACTGACTCAATGAAGGTTTCGTGATTGTGGTGATGTCCTTCGTTTTGTCGTTGTGATTCTGCCACGCCGGGCCGTCATGATGGTATCAAAAAGAGTAGTAGAAAAGGATGGTAGATATAAAAAAAAGACACACAAGAAAAAGAGAGAATAAGGTCCGAATTATGGATTGTAGGAGTGAAACGTGTGTGCCTTTCGGAAGTGTGAGAGATGCACAGGAACAAGCGAGAGAATGAGTGATGAGGGGCGGGGGCTGTCGTTTGGCAGTTGGGAAACAAGAGCGCGAGAGGGAAAGGAAAAAAGGCAACCAAAGCAAATAGCCGCAAAAAAAGGAGCAAAATTAGAAAAAAAAAGGGACTGCCCTACATGGCCTGCCCAACGCCGCCGGTGCTGGTGCCGTACGCCGGATTATCCGACGAGTACGCCCACCCGACCGGCCCCGGGCCGGCAGCAGCACCGCCCGAGACGCTGCTGCTTACGCCGCTCGTGTAATGGGAGCCGACACCGCTGCCGTCGCTGTACACCGAGCTTGCTCGCACATTGCCCCTCTGCAGAGGCGGCAGCGCAGGAGGCGGCACTGAGACGACCAGCGACGACGGCAGCAGCCGCGTGTCCAGTTCCAGGTCGAACGGGTCTGAGCGGAACTTGATCCTGCGCTCTTCGAACGGGTCGTTTGTCAGCGACGACGTGCGTCGGGACGCGGCCGGGCGAGGCATCGGCGGTGGCTCTTGTTGCGACGGGGATGCGAACCACCAGGCCCGCCCGCCGCCGAGGGACGGCGCGCGTGACTTGCGACCACGCGACACCGATGACTCGGACGGGGATCGCCCGTGCTTCCCAACCCCGCCGTTGGCATTGCTGGCGTTGCTGGGGGACGGCTTGAGGATGCCGCGCAGCGCCTGCTGCTGCGGCGAGAGCACGGCTGCGGTGCGCATGGCCTCGGCGCTGTGCATGTCTGAGAACGGATTATTGCTGTCTTCGCTGCCGTCTCCGCCGCGCGGGTTCATCATCGACGTGGGCTGCTGCTGGCGCATCTCGGCGCCGCCGCCGTACTCCGGCGCAATGAGCGGCCCCGACTGTTGCGTCCTGCCCGCCCACCATCCCTGCAGCGGCTTGAGAGATCGAGTCGAGGTCTGCCGTCCAGCGGCAAACGGCCCCGCGGCCGCGGCGCCAGTCATACCCGCGGCAGCAGCAGCGGCGGTCGTGACGGTGGTGGTGCCTACCGGTGGCTGGTCGTGCCCGGATTGGTGCTCGGTGAACGGCGAGATCGGCCAGCCGGCCATCTCTTCGCGCTTATGGCGCACGTGCCGCCTCCACAGCCATAGTAGCAGTGCCACGATTACTAGGGCTGCGGCGCCGCCAACAGCGCTGCCGATTATCGTGCCCATTGATGGGCCGGAACCGCCACCGCTGTTCTGTAGTTGAGGAGTGCCGCTGCTGCCTATGGTGTTGGTAGGCGTCGGCGGCGCAGCGTCACTAGCAGGCAAACTACCGGGAAAGTTTGACGCGCCGCCGCCGATGAGGCTCGACGATGGAGAGAGCGAAGCCGTCTCAAGCGTAGACGGGAGGGAGGCATCGGCCGGGATGGAAGGGAGAATCTCGGAGGGTAGTTGCGTGGGGGACGGGGATGTGAGGGCAGGCGTGGGTGACTGTTCTTTCTTGCCGGTGTCAATGCCGCTAGGGGGACTCTCGCCAGTTTCTGACTCGCTGCTGGGCGGGGGTGAGACGGTGGACGGCGCTGTTTCGAGATCTATAGGATTTGAAACGGTGATGTTTACAGGATTTGCCGCTGCGAGGCCGGGAAGTTGGAGGACCGGGGCATGCGTGGGTTGTGGCGGTTCAGCCGCCGCAGGAGGCTGCTGGGCTAGAGAGGTTGTGGCAGTCTGGTCTGCCTCGTTTGCGAATGATAAAGAAGGGTTGAGAGGAGGAGATTCGGGAGCTGGATTGGCCTCGGGAGCAGGCTTGTCACCGGGAGGGGCTTCGGGAGGAGGAGGAGCGTTGGGAGGAGAGTCGGGCGAAGGTTTATCGGGAGGATTCGCGGGGGCCGGAGGTGTTGGTGTCTGCGTCGTTGTCGAAGTCTCCGAGGTAGAATCTGAAGATTGAGTGCCTTCGCTATTGGTTGGGGATATCGTCTGACGAGACTCGTCGGTTGAATGTGACGTGGTGGGCGGCGCATCGGGGGTCGTTGAGTCGGAAACCTGCGGCGGCGAGTTTTTTGGGTTCATCATCTTGGAGACATTAGATATTGGTCCTTGGCATGTTAGAGCAACGCCACTTACAGCTGAGTCGCGACATGGTGTCGGTTGAGCATGGCTTTTCCCTCCCTCCTTGTTCTGCCCCTCATGTAGCTGCTGTCGGTCACCGTAGGGCATGTTGTCGCGACCTCTCTGCTGATCCTTCTGCATGTTGTATCCCTGCATGTTGTTGTGATTTTTCTGCTGCTCGTTCTGACGACCGTTGCCGCCCCTATTATTACGGTCTGTCTGCTGACCTCTCTGCCGGCTGTCGTTGGCGTTGTTGCTGCGATGGCTCTGCTGCTCCTCCTGCCAACCGTCACCGGTCATTTCATTGTGCTCGGTCTGCCGCGATCTCTGCCGGCCATCGTTGGCCATTTCATTATGCTCTGTCTGCTGGGATTTCTGCCGGCCATAGTTGGCCATTTCATTGTGCTCTGTCTGCTGGGATCTCTGCCGGCCATAGTTGGCGTTGTTGCTGCGATGGCTCTGCTGCCCCTCCTGCCGACCGTCGCCGGCCATATCATTGTGCTCTGTCTGCTGGGATCTCTGCCGGCCATAGTTGGCGTTGTTGCTGCGATGGCTCTGCTGCCCCTCCTGCCAACCGTCGCCGGCCATATCATTGTGCTCTGTCTGCTGGGATCTCTGCCGGCCGTCGCCGGCGTTGTTGCTGCGATGGCTCTGCTGCCCCCCTCGCCGACTGTTGCAGGCCATTTCATTGTGCTCTTCTTGCTGCCCCTCCTGCCGACCGTTGCCGGCCATGTCGTCCAGATGGTTGCGAGCGGCGTGTTGCTTGTTACCGGTGTACATTCGCGGTGATGACAATGATGATGGTGGTGATGTGTCGCTTGAAGGACTTGGATCAGGCCCAATGCGGGCCGGCGGTGAGTGTCATGCACACCAGAAAAGGCGAGTCGGCTGGCGATGCAATTTGCTTCAGCGTTGGGGCCGGTGGTGATGTTGCAAGGCGACAACGAAGCAGGATGATAAAGAAAAGAGGAGCGGCAGAGGAGAACAAGTCGAGGAGAAACAAAAAAGAAAAGTGTCGACGGATTCTGAATCCTAGTCTGCCGGCGCTGACACACTATGCGAGTGGCATCGTGGACAGCGTTGCCATCGGATCATTCCAGGAACAAACGGAGTAAGAGGAGGAGGAGGAGGGGAAGGTGTTTGAGCGTTTGACAAGCTGCCGGAGGCTACCGGGGAATATGGGAGGGGGGGGATGAACGGGTTGAACGAGGAGTGAGTAATGGAGGAAGAGAAACACGAAAGATGGAATCTGCAGCCGGATGGGTGCTGATCGAAGCGACGAGTCGAGACAGGGAGACCATTTCGACCATCTGAGGCCGGCGCCCCGGTTATCCTGCTACACTTGTGAGGCACGCCGCATCTTGGATGTCCGGGCCGTGCGGGAGGGGGAAGCACCGAGCAGGCGGTTCTCGCGAAATGATGTATATGGATGTTAAGAATGCAACATAAAGATGGTAAATAATTATCTACACGAATAAAGTTTATCGAATCTGGTCGTTCATGAATGGAAGCTTGTCGGCATCTAGGGATTTTAGGGGTGGGGAGGGAGTGCAAGCTGGCTGTTGGCTGAGGACGCATGAGCAGGGGCAACGCATGATTGATGAATATTGGGGATAGACAGACAGTGCTGTAGATGTTTGCTGCTTCTGTCTGTTATATTCCGCGTATATATTCATCACTTTACATTTTGTAGAATAGAGGCAAGTATCCATCGACGTCCGTCGGCGCTATTGCTGTCGAAAAAAGAAAGAAAAAATCCACCGAGACAAAAACAAAAACGAAAGCAAAAAGAAGACCCGAACCAAAAGAACCAGCCGGCGAGAAAGATGCGAGATTTGCATTGTGCCACACGACACGACGTTTCATGCGCCGCAGGGCGCCTTTGTGGTCGTGAAACAAATACGCCGCTCCTCTCGGATGTATGTGATGGGGCATCCCAGATATATCCGTCTGCGTGGTAATTCTACGAGGCACGGCAGGCAATGAGCGATAGTTATCAACGCTGGTTCAAGATCAAGTTTGTCAAAATGGGTTATTATTTATGCCCACTTTCCTCTATTTATTCTCGTGATTCTCGCTCGCCCGTCCGTCCATCGTGATACGGAGAGCAGAAAACGGCCGGCCCCTGAAACGGCCCCTGCGCCCCATGCCCATCCGCCCCCACCAGGAGCCCCATAATCCATCCACATCCACCATCCACCACCCACCATCCACTAAAAACACCGCCCAGCCCCCATCTCCCTCCACGCCGGTACCTGTATTCCCCAGAGATAATGCACACAAGAACCAGTACCGCTCTCCTCAGCCACTGTGGCACCTTTTTGCTGGCCTCGTTCCATCTGCTCCTGTTCCTGTTTGCCTGTTTGCTCGTCTCGTCATCAGTCACCACCTTCATGCCTCACCACCGCTAGTTGGTTGGTCCAGACAGGCACAGACAGGCACACAACACGCACAGACGGACGGCCCAGATCGCTAACGGCCTTACCAAGAGATTCGCTCGCCAACGGCTCTCCCTGGTGCCTGCATCTCAAATCTCAACCGATCTCAACCGACTCGGCCGCTGGCATCACCCTGATCGCGTGACCTCCCTGACTGCTACACCCACCGCCGCCAAGTATCACGAGTATTCCCAACAATGCTACCCGTATAATCAACTATTATTAGACGGCAGAGCCCTCGCACAAGGATATACCACGCAAGAGTCCATATTAGACGGTGCCCACAGCATCTCCCAGCGCACCTTGCGCCAACACCCAACACACACAACGCAAAACACAAAACACAAAACAACGCCATCGCCCTAGCTTGACTTGCTGGCCTGCTGGCCTGCTGGCCTGCTTCTGCTTGCCTGTTTTTGCCTCGCAACTCTCTCACCCTCCTTCGCTTACCTGTTTCCTCTTCTTTCGAAACAGATCGTCCTCCAAGGTGCCTACCCGAGGAGACCTGCTGCCCAACCAGTCTGTCCTTTCCCCCGTCTCCTCCTTCCGCCTCGCTCGACTCGATCAACCAAGCATCAAGCATCAAGCACCAAGCACCAAGCACCAAGCATCAAGCACCAAGCACCGAGCACCGAGCACCAGGCACCAAGAATCAGGCTTCAGCCATCAAGCACCAAGCATCAGGCCTATTGTCGACGGCCCTCGGACTGTGACGCCCAGCGTAGTATCGTCACCTTGTCGTCAACCCGCGCATACTTGCCCTCATTCTTTGTCTCTTTACTCTGTTTCGACCTCAGGTAACTCCGCCTGCGCATGCTTCCATAGACGGCTTTCTCCCTCTCCCTCTCCTGGTGTTTGGGAAGAGATCTAAACACCATTCCGAGCCAGTGTTCGCAATCACCGACTCTTCTTCTAACTCAACCAACGACCCTTTCTATGCGCATGCCGTCAAATTCTCCATCTCGCTACCTTTGCATTCGTGAGACAGACTTGGCACACGCCCCCCCCCTCAACCGACTGGCGCCTGCTTGCTCCGACGCTGCCTTGCTCGGATATTGCCATTCCCTGCCTCACAACTCTAGACGGCACCACCAATCAGATCTGCCGGTTGCTCACATTCGCGTGCCGCTTTCAATATAGCCATTTTGTATCACTACCAACATTGCTTGCGTCATGTTTTCCGGCATAGCAGCCCTGGGTGAGCTTTCACCTTGCCATAAATCTTCTTTTCCACCCATTCCTCCTATCAGCAAACTCACCTCGGACTGATTTGCACTAACACCATGTCCATTCATAGCAGACGCGCAGGGTTTCCATGAGCCAGTAGACCCTGCTGATATTCCTCCCCCAACTCCAATTGCCTTCCCCTGCTACCAGCCCTTTGCTCAGGATGATGCCACCGTCGAGCCTTCAGGATGTCTCTCAGCCTTACTCGCTAGCACGGGTAGACAGTCGAAGAGACTTGCCTGCACAGCCCTCTCTGCTATTGGACTTGATCTCACCCTTGATGTCGATGTGCAACAGCTGATTCCCGATCCGTCATACATTCCCGACTTTGCTGCCTGGGACCGGATGACGTTAGAGGAGTCCCAAAATGCCGATGCAACTACTCGTCGGCCCCTGTCCTGCGAGAAGGACTCACCTGGCTGCCGCATCTACCATGAACGCAAGACGGAGCTTTCCAGTCTCAACGAAGACGCATTTCGCACCGTCAGGCGCATGCAACCTCCCATGGGCAAGCCTGCTCCTCGTCTTGGCAGTGCCTACGAATTCTTTCGCCACCTTTCAGAAATGACGGTATATTGGGATGATCCTACTCGGGTCGCCAGTGTGCCTTCTTCTCCAGAACTCATCTCTCTCGATGCTGCCGCCGAATCCAGTAAGACAACTTCAGCGGCTGGCGTGGCTCCCGAGCGAAAACGCGCCGGTCACCAAACGCCCCCCGAAGTACGCCACGCACTCGTAGCCGCCTTTGTCAAGATGATCGCCTATGAATTTGGATGTACTGCGAACCCCTCCAGAAAGGAGCCCCGCTTGCATCTTCGAACACCACGCAACGGCACTGCGTCGCCACGCAAATCTTACTACCCATCTCGCTGCCAGTTTGTTTTCCAGAAACCACAGACACGAGAAGCATCTCGCGCCGGCTTTGTCTACGGCCCTGTCGCTGCCATTAGTTGCCGCCCAGAGACTAGTTTCACGATACCGGACCCCGAGACTGCCCAGTCCTGGGACCTCGCAAGAGAGCTCATCGCCGTTCTCATAACTGCTCAACACCGCGCCCGCCAAGGCAAGCAGGAAGAACAGTTTGGCTCAGGCGCGTGGTGGACATCCAAACCGCGCTGGGGTGGTGCCCCAGGTGGTCCTCTTGGCTGCGAACTACAAGGCTATGGCATTGCTGGGGACAAGGATATGACGCCAGATCCAATCTCTGGACAGGACACCGCGGCGCGTGTGCCGCCCACTAAGAAGTTGCGACGGACGCTGTTCGATAACTACCGTATGGTTCGTCCTCCCGCCCGGACCTGGGACGCCAAAGCCAAGTACATATCCATAGGGAAGCAAGCTGGTGCAGACTATGATGACATTTTCCTTATCAGCAGCCTATTTCATCACATCTCTATCCTCCGCGTTCGCGTGCCCCTGCGTCTCCTCGCAGTGCTTGACGGTTCGCCGGAGCCTGACACGACTCGACGTGATTGGGGTACGGTACGGGCTTGGCGTACGCCCTGGTATGACCTTTTTGATACGAAAGACAGGATCAAGGCGATGCAACTTGTCTGGAGTATCATGGCCTACCAGATGCGAGAGGACACTGTCGCAGTCTAATAATGGGGCTGAGCAAGATGGTATTTACATCTGAGCGGCTCATTCAACGATCTGAGAGAATCTGGAATTGGCGGTTGTGTTTTGCAATACAGCGTTCAAAAGTATCCAGATCTGGGGCACGCAACACTCCACAGATCAATTCCTTTCATCACTCATTCCTTTATTCTTATTGGGGGTAGGAAGAGGGGAAACATTCAGGTATATATTTTTGTTTTTGGACAAGCGAAAAACAGCACAAAATCTCAGCGTTATTAAAGGAAACGAACACATATTTGTCATCGGTTATTTTTTCCCCCGGTAGCTGGGTATTAGAAGCCACGTGAATGAAGCTAAGTGAAGGAATGACTTTCTTTCTCTTTAAAATGCTGTAGGCAAGACAAAGCTATAGTGACTCGTGGAAGTGCAACCCGTAATTTCAAGTGTTTTCTCTCACTGCTATACAATAATTCTTCTTGAACGGAAAGCAGAATTATCATTGTGAAAATGCAAAAAAGGAAAAGCCAGCCTACGAAAGTGCAAAGAAAAAAAGCATATCTCATCAGAACTATCCGTGTACTCCTACTTGGAGATGGAGCACCTATGTGATAATCGTCTTGTCCTAGCACATCCACCAAGACAGCAAGTTTTTGTAAGAGAACAACAGAGGCAAGAAGTGATGTACAGCCCATGATAACACGCTCGCCTTGAACCTTGTCAAAAGAGGACGGGAGGTTCGGGCTTGTGCACCATGTGCCACAGCAGCAGATCACGGGTTGCCAGCGCGTCCTCGAGGCTGTCGTGGCCCTGGCCCTTGACCTGGATCGTGCGCTGCAGACGCTCCGCCGCGAGCGCCTTGAGCGAAAGACCCGGGTACTTGGGCCGCTTGAGGTCCTTGCTGGCCGTCTCTGGCTGCGCCGGCAGGACCTCGGCAACTTCGGTGGGTTGCTGCTGGTCGCCGTCGGTGGCGCGACCGCCCTCATCGCCGCCGGCCTTGCTCTGGGGCCTCTGCTGGTCATCGCGCGGCTGGGGTTGGATGCGCATCTCGAGTAGCAGGGTGTCGATGACGAGAGGGTGGATCCAGCGGAGGGAGTTGAGGTCCGAGTTGGCCGAGTGGCCGACGAGGACGGTGCGCGGACCGACGAAGCGCCAGAGAGCGGAGCGGGCACCGGACCGGCCGGCGAGGGTGCGACGGGCGCGCCGAGCGGTCTCCATGCTGTTGCGCGTCACGCCCGAGTATCGCGTGTTGAAGTGTGCCATGCGTACGTCGGGCCAGACGAGACTGTCGACGAGCACCTCCCGCGTGAAAAAGTCGATGGCGGACACGCGGATCAGCTCCGAGTCGCCCGAGGCGGCCGTGCCCATCTCACAGTCAATCACGACAGCCACACGGTGGTCAGTTGGGGTGTCGACACCGGCCGCGGGTGTGCTAAAGTACTCCCAGTTGCTCTCGAGCTCGCCCCGGCGGTACACCTTGGCAGTGTGAAACTGCTCAGCAGCGCATCCAATATCGGACATGAAGTTTCCGCAGCACGTCCAAAACTGGTAGACGCTTGCAGGTTAGCCCTGATGAGATGTGGAAGATGGGAAGAGGAGGGTGGCTTGCCCTGGACTGAACGCGGCCCGGATGATACTTGCAGTTCATCAGCGGCACGGTCTCCTTGCCCTTGCTGTCATTGGAATCCTTGTTATCTAGCTGCATGTTCTGTATCATGCTAGAAATGTCTGCAGCGCCGACGCCGTCCTGCAGCGACACGGACCGAGAGTGCGTTGACGAGCTCGACTGTTGTGATTTTGATTCTGGAGCAGGGCGCGGGTAGTCACCAGCGTCAATAAGCTGAGCAACGGTTGGTGCTAGCTTAGAGTCCTGGGCCCTTGATTTGGCCCTTTCGTGGCCTTTGCGAATAACTGGTTCCTCGACGTAGCAGCGTCAGAGAGACGTGCAGTAGGGGGGGGGGGGGGTTGATCTCATTTGACAGCAACATACTTTTGGAGCATCGCCCGCATCGCTTCTTCTTATCTAGTTCAGACGGCCCGAGCTGCCAGAGTACATAACCAGCCTTTTGCAGACGCGTGTGTGAGTGCGCCAGACCCCAAAGGTCTTCCAGATTCTCGTCTGTGGTTTGGACGGGACCAAAGTCCCCTTCCACCACAGAGTTTTGGGACGGGGACGTCGCCATTTTGCAAATACTTTCCCAGAAGAGATATTAGGCTTGAAAGGAAGAAGAAGGGCTTCTGAGATGTCGAAATTATGGGAATCGGTGGATGTGAGGGGAAGAGTGGCGCCGAGCGTGTTGACAGAAGTGATGTGTGCCACCTGGACCATGTACGACGAAAAAGACAGGCAGCAGATCAAATATCAAAGCGAGAGGAGCGTGCTGTGATAAACAAGGCAAGTCTGATAGGCGATGACAGGCGTTTGCCCAACAAACACGTTGGGAGCGAAGCCAGATTGCAGGCAGATGAGTTGTCAGATGCAGTTTGTCCTCGTTCTGGGTGAGTGCATTCCGCCCCGCTACAGCCGCAGCTGCTGTTGCTGTTGTATGACAAAGTAAGTAAACGGGCCGTGCCTTTGATGCAGTTGACCACCAAGGAAGAAGAAGAGGAGAGGAGAAAGGAAAAAAAAAGGGAAAAAAAAAAAGGGAAAAGAAAAAGAAACAAGAGACTTCCTCGCGACGAAGCCAACGCGATTAATTCAATGCAGACATCATAAGTTGTTTCGGGCACTTGCTTTATTAGATGCCTGAGGTGCCACTACGATTATGAAACCGCCAGCTGGTGGTTGCACGACAAACGAAAACGAGGCAAGGGGAAAACAAGACACCATCCAATCACTTTACATGCAACAGAGTATTGAAGAAATGTCCGCAAGTGGTGTCAACCGGCAGTACGATGACGGCAATAACGAGGAAACAAGAATGCGCTGTAGCCAAGCTGGGACCTTTGCCCGACGTTGAACTAGCCTCAGAGGCCAACATTGTGCTGACTCTGGCTGGGTATGCGTTTGACCCGAACTAGGTGATTCTGTCGCGTCTCTCAACTCTTCCGCAACTCGACAATGACGAAGCAAATCGTCGGCAAAGAAACAAGCATCATGCAAAGCAGACCGTGTCGATTGCCGCAGCCAGGCTGGTGATTGGCTGCAAGCTGCAAGGCTAATTGGAGCAAGGCAAAGCGAGACAAGGGAAGGCCAGTGTTGGACTGAGAATACAACGCCAAACTGTGACGGCATGCATATTCGTCCAATGTGGCGGCCACCAAGAAAAGAAGGAGAAGGAGAAAACCGTGTGCCAAAAGAGGGAAGAACAGGTAACAAGCCAGCATCAAGTGACGAATGGTATCTCAGGGAAGACACGGAGCAGCAAGAAGCTGACGTTAGCGCAAAAGCCGGACTGGTTCGATCATCCCTGCTCAGCTGGTCCATGACAAGCCTTGACTCAGGTGCTGTGCGTGCGGCGTGGATGTTAAGCGCGCCGTGGCATTTCGTCATGGGCTTCGGGGCTTTGGATCATGTCCAAGGTGTGACATTGCAGGCCTTGATAGGAAGAGGAAGACGACTGCTACCTCGATGACGACGACCACATACGACCAGGGACGAGGGCACGCCAATCGACCAAGCAAGCAAAAGCCGACGAAAGAAGAAGAGGGCACCGACATTGCTCACCGCAAGGACCCAATACTACAACCCAGTTCGTTGCTGGATTGCATTGACAGATACGGATACTCCTCGGGCCAAATCAAACGCCGGCGTCAAACGTGGCTGCATTTCAGCATGCATGGCCCCGGGGCGGCCGAAGACACGGCGTCTGCTCAGCCTTCTCGACGGGGCACAGGCAAAAACTCTAATGTTGACGCGTGCCGACCAGGGGTCTTTTTTCGGCGTATTGCCCCGATGTGAAAAATATGGAAGGAAAAAACGGCTAAACGTCATTCTGAGAGGCCTCTCGGAATCGCAATTTTTTTCTCTCTGCGTCTATCATAGCGTTGAGCTCGACATGGGTGATAGGACAATACTTGCTTGGCTGTTGACAGACCAAGAAGCGAGGCCCAGGGCCCTGGACAGGTCGGAGATGGCTACCGCCAAGATCGAGCAACACCACGACGCTAATAGCCACTACCTACACTAACATGCCTCACATGTTTACTTCTGATCAATACTTTCAAGGTCCGACTGCTTTACCCATCTCGTCAACGCTGACGTGCGCCTCGTGACAGATGATAGATGACCGACACCTCGGCCAGAAGCTGGTACTTGCACAGGTTGCCAGAGGTAGTGCGATCCAAACTCTATCGGACGCGGCGGGCATAGGGCCAGGCGGCCGCATGGATGGAGAACATGCGCATCTGCTTGCCAGGCAGACCGGATGGTGTTTGTGGTCCAGTATACCGGATACCGTTCGCTGCCGTGTGATGATTCGGAGCAGCAGCAGGGCTGCCTTGGGCAGGTTACCCGTCCCAAGGCTGGCTATTATTGCATGGGCCGACGACAAGGAAGGAGGCCCAGCTTTGGGAAATTTCCGCAGCCAGTGGACACATGCTGCATCGTGCAACCCATTCCTGTGTCTTGTAGCAGCTGGATGATGAAATGCAAGGCCCTACAGGCTCCAGAAGCATTGGCAGGTTACCTTGAAGGGTTGCCCGTGGTTGCCCCATGCAAATGTTTTCATCGGGAGATCCGAGAGATGCAGTATGGTGGGGGCGGCGTCAAGGCACGGCAGTGGACGGTTCCTTGTATGTGCGCTGGCAATGCAGCAGTACCTCTCCATGTGTGGGTGCTTGAGTTCTCGAGGTTCCCGCAGCGAAGGAAAGATGACCGACGGGCATCCATGGGAATATGGTCGGGCTGATTAATTCCCGTCGTCTCGCACCGGGTTTCCATCTTGGCTGTTGGTGTTCTGCCAGCAAATGAAGTTTTTTGGTGGGTAGTAATGAAGTGACAACTAGTAGCGCTTATTACTTGGCGATGCAGCGGCTCCTACATTTGCTATTACCAGGTACCTAATAATTGAAATGGATGATGACTGCAGGCCTGCTGCCTTGGGCACCATGGACAGACAATGGACAAGAGGTGCAGGACGGTCTCTCCGGAGAAGTTTTAGTATATAGATGGACGAGCCGTTGCCTCGGTTTATGGTGGCGGATTTCATTCTTGGACGACAGTCTGGCTCTCCAGAACGATCTCGAGTCATTATCAGTCGCAAAACAAGAGAAGCAAACTGGTACTACCAAGGTAAGTAACATGCGACTTGTTTCTTGTATTAGCTATGTGATACCTGAACAGGCCCCGCCAGTTTCACGAGCCACCCAAACATAGAGCTACCTACCATGTATGTAGCTCTGGGTACTAGCGACGGGGAAAGGAGCCATTTTCGTCATTCCTAGCCCTGCTCCCTGCTCCGTGTGTCGCAATGAGCTGAGCTTTGCCATGTTCCTTTTTCTATTTCTTTTTTTCTTTTTTTTTTCTTGGAAGGGTTACCGACCTTAGCTAGGCTGGTCGGGACTCAGAAGCCGGCCGTTGCAAGGCCAGAGCCTCCCCCGCCCCACACACAGCCACACACAGCCACTGAGGGAAAACCAACTCGCCCAACGGCACACGTTCACATCTACCATTGTTGACAATGTCGGCTGAACCCCTTGACGCTAACTACACCAATCTATGCAGATCCATAGACAGGCTTGTGGATACATTTATTTTTATTGGATTTTGTCTTCCTTCCGGAACTGCGTACGGACCTTGCTCATTGGTGGCGCACAACAAGATCGAACTCGAGCCCCCCCCCAGGTTCAAAGTCAGGCCAAGTCCACGAGCAAGGAACAGGAGACCAATCATCTAGTTGATCGACTGAGGCTTCCAGCCGACGGTTCTTGGTACTTGGGCCTGCATTGTCTGTCGGTGCTTCGGATTTGTCTGTTGCTGGGCCCTTGCCCTGCTGTTCGTAAGTTTGCACTAGGTCGGATGGAAAACCTGCTAACATGCCCTGGCTCCCTCCCTGTAGTAGCGCAGCACCATTCTGCGAAACTGGTCTCCGGACCGTTGGCATCGTCCAACGTTGTTCTATTTACCTATTTAACCGATCCGGCTCTGTGGTTATTTGGCTGCAAGGGATCTCCCTACCTAACGGGCACTTTTCCAGCCTCTTGTCAACTCATCTATATCTGCGGTGCTTGACTCGCCAGCTTGACTGCATTGTCAGGCACTCGACAGACCTACTCTGGTGTTGACCCGGTACCTACAAATAGGTACCTTGACCTACCAGTCGAGCGCTGAGACTTGCCTCAGGTACCTACCTGCAGAAAAGCACAGCGCACAGCGCACAGCGCACAGCCCACCTGGTTCCTTCGCCGAGGCCTCCCCCCCGCCCCCAGCTTGACCGAATACCCATCCACCCTCTATAAACAGAGCACCTACATTAGCAGGTAGCTAACCTCCTACGAACCCATAACCCGCTATCATCACACCACCAACCACCAACCACCACCACTTGTCTCCCGCAATCGCCAGCACGCCCCTCCGCCTCCAACATCTCAACTCCGCCAAACAAACGGCTCTCCCTCTCTCACATCCCAACCAACCCCAGCCCCGGTCCCTTCTTCAGCCTTTCCTAATATTAAGAAGCTTCATGCCGGCCTGTCTTCTCACCCTTCTTTCCCTTTGCCCGTCCCTTGATCTGCCCCTCTTGAGTCGGTCGGCTTAGTCCTCTGCTGCCAGCAAAACGTCGATTGACTTGCCCTTGATCGTCGTCGCTCCCCCGTCGTCGATACCCTCGCCCATCACCGAAGCCGGCTTATCCCTCCGTCCGACGTCTGAAACCCGCCAACCTCATCGGCTCACGTCCGTCGCGCCCGCCGATTTCCTCGCCCTCACGCCCCGCGCCCGCTTCCGCCCGCGCCCGCGCCCGCGCCCGCGCCCGCGTTCGCTCACACGTCCCAACCATGTCCAACTATCAAGGCCACGGCCGCCCCCAGTACGGCGGCCCTCCTCCGCCAATGCAGCAACAGCAGCAGCCTTTCCAGGCCTACGGGTACGCTCACAGCTTCTATCCATCTGCGCCCATCTCAAGCCCTTCATCCTGACTCACTTGGCTGACTTGCAACTGCGCTCTCTTGTCGCGCCATCCAGCCCCCCTCAACACTCACCTCAGCCGTACCCAAACCAGGGTCACCCATCGCCGCAGCACGTCTACTATCAGCAGGGCCAGATGCAGCAGCAACAATACGCTTACCCGGTATGGACACCCCGGTTTCCCCATTGAATGAATGCATGCGCTTTCGCCATGCCCGACCTTGCAAGTACTGACAAACCCCGCCCGCAGCCGTCTGGCAATAGCCCGCATCAGTATCAGCAGCAAATGCCCCCTCAATCGCCATACGGTAACCGTCCCGGTGGTGGGTTCCCGATCTCAGGCTCTGCCCTCCTGCCACAGAGCTAACCTGTTGATAGGCGCAGCGCCGTCTCCCCAGCACCATCATGGTAACCAGCAAGGCCGCCAGGAAATGGTCCAGCCTCCCCCGAGCGCCCCCCAACACTTTGGAAGCGGCGCCCCCCAGAGCTACTCATTCAAGTACTCCCAATGCACCGGCCGCCGTAAGGCCCTTCTCATCGGAATCAACTACTTTGGCCAGCGCGGTCAGTTGCGCGGCTGCATCAACGACGTGCGCAACATGACATCCTATCTCGCCGAGCACTTTGGCTACCGACGCGAAGACATGGTCATTTTGACCGATGACCAGCAGAACCCCATGAGCCAGCCCACCAAGCAGAACATCCTCCGAGCCATGCACTGGCTAGTCAAGGACGCGCGTCCCAACGACTCCCTCTTCTTCCACTACTCTGGTAAGACCGCACAGGATAGACGCGCTCTCAAGACGCGCGCTTGCTAACTTGTACAGGTCACGGCGGTCAAACTAAAGATCTGGATGGCGATGAGCCAGATGGATACGATGAAGTCATCTACCCCGTAGACTTCCGTCAGCACGGACACATTACCGACGATGAAATGCACCGAATAATGGTCCAGCCTCTCTGTGCCGGGGTACGATTGACGGCCATTTTCGACTCGTGCCATTCCGGCACGGCGCTGGATCTGCCGTACATTTACTCGACCCAGGGCATTCTCAAGGAGCCTAATCTGGCCAAGGAGGCTGGCCAAGGTCTGCTTGGAGTTATTTCCTCCTACAGTCAGGGTGATCTTGGTGGCATGGGCAGCCAGATTGTCAGCCTGTTTAAGAAGGCCACCAGCGGCGAAGAAGCTCGCAGCCGTGCCCTCGCCACCAAGACTTCTCCCGCCGATGTTGTCATGTGGTCGGGCAGCAAAGATGACCAAACCTCGTACGTGAAGAGGAGACCACCACCGCAAGCAAACAGCCAGCTAACCATTTTCCAGTGCCGATGCCAGCATTGGCCTCCAGGCCACCGGTGCCATGTCTTGGGCGTTCATCACCTCGCTCAAGAAGAACCCGCAGCAAAGCTACGTCCAGCTCCTCAACAGTCTCCGCGACGAACTGGCCACGCGGTATACGCAGAAACCCCAGCTGTCCTGTAGCCATCCCCTAGGTACGCCAAATCTAGCCGCCCTCCTACCTGCTGTGTCAAGGTGGTACTGACCAGCATGTACCCAGACACCGACCTCTTATTCGTCATGTAAGCAAGCCAGAACATGGCCAGGAGCCGTTGTTGATTGTGCTTGAACTGGGCAGGCCGCCTAATATTGAGCCCGAGTCCTCCTCTTTTTTTTTTTAATCGGCTTTTTTTTTCGCAGCTCTTTTTTTTTTTCTACCTTCTTGGGTACTCAAACGTGGCACGTCATTTTATCCATATACCTTGGGACTATCATTTGCAGGTTGTATTTTGTCTTTTTTTTTTTTTCTTTTTTTCACTCTTTTGGTTTATTGGGAGCGGTTGAAGGAGGTGACAAGTCCAGGCATAGAAGGGGGAGTGGACGGAGAGAGCGAGATGGTGGGGGGGGGGGGGGGGAGGGGGATTGCGCGGGGAAAATATTTTTTGTACGAGACTCTGCATAGGACAAAAAAAAGGGGGCATACAAGAT
>JANZYN010000093.1:0-128123 GCA_025583755.1 Cordyceps tenuipes | reverse complement strand
TAGAGAGTTAGGTTAAAATATATAAGAGTACTAGTAAGTAGTATTATAGTATAAGTTATATTAGGAGATTACTCTTAATAGTTTAAGTATAGTTTAGATTATTACTTAGATTAATTAGTAAAGATCTAGTCTATCTATCTATAGGAAATCCCTTTCCTTATATATCTATTCTATCCTTTACTATAACTCGTAATTAATCCTATCGACTATTCGGCTAGGTTAACCGCTAGTCGACCCTAATTAAATATTAATCCCTTTAGTCGCCTACCTAGGGTTATATGACTATAGGTCCTTTCCTTACACTAGCTATACAGTGGCTATTAACTCATCCTATGTCTAGCCTCCTTTGTGTGTAACGGGCCGCCTATACAGGCCTTCCTATCCGTTTGTCACATATAGGTAGTAGCCTAGCCTAAAGCCTAAAACTTAAGGTAGACCTAAACTATAGTTAGCTTAAAGGTAGTATTAGTCTAGAGCTAATCCTATAAGGCCTTAGTAGAGTTAGTAATATTAAGTATAGACTATATAGGTTAGTACTAAAGGTAAAATAAGTCTAGGGCGACTTATAGTAGGGTATTAGATATACTACTAAGTATACTAGGTATAGATAAATCTACTTCCTACTTAAGGTTAACTAAGTTAAAGGTAAGTTAAAGATAATATATACTAAAGGACTAGTAGTAGGTAATACTATTAGTAGTTTAATAGTAGGTAATATACTAACTATAAGGCACTTTATAGGCCTTACCCTACTCTAGCTCTAGGTTAGGGATAGTAAAGGGTAATATAGAAGGGGATAGGGTAAGATTAGCCTTATCTAGCTCTTTATTAGCTATAGGATAATAACACTTAGTAGTATAAGGCTAGTCTAATTAAAGCCTAGCTTAGAGTTAGAATAGGGATAAAAAAAGACTTACTATAGTAGTAGATAGGGATAGTAGAAGTAGACTACCTAAGTTAGCTCTATATAGACTAAAGGTAAAGTAAGGATAAAGAAAGAGAAAGGCTTATTTAGATAATAGAGAATATTAATAGCTACTATTAGGAAGTTAGTTATAAAAGTACTAATAGTAGACTAAAGACGACTAAAGAAAGGTAGGGGAAGGATTAGAGTAAGGGTAAAGGTTAAAAGGGGTAGGTATAGAGTAAGGGTAAAAGGGTAGTAATATATAGAAACAGTAAGGGTTAAAAAAGGAAAAAAGAAAAGGAATTAGTATATATATTATAAAGAATTTATCCTTTTAAAAGTAGTTAGAGTAATAGGAATTAAGTAGAATTAAATAGAATAGTAAAATCTAGTCTAATTATAAGAAAAATAGTAAATAAACTAGCTACTAGACTATCTAGTAGTATATATAGTAAGGCTAGTATACCCCTACTATAAATACTATAACTAGCTATATATATATATTTACTTAATATTTATTATAGTATCTATATATAAATAAAGAAAAAGGGTTAATATATAGTAAAGGGATAAAGCGCCTTAGGGTAGTATAAGGTATATATATACCCTAGCCCTAAGAGTAGTAAGGATATAGCTATATAGGTTAAAAGTAATAGCCCCTTTAAAGAGGCACTATAGTAAGACTATTATAGTTCTACCTTAAGTAAGGATATAGGAGAGGATAAAGGAGGAAGGAGTAAAGGGGTAGGAGAAGGTGAATAAAATCCTTAGGATTAAAGAGAGGGTTTATACTAAGCCCTACTAGGAACTAATATAGGACTAAACCTATATAGTAGATATAAGGGTTTTTCCTTTAGGTATACTAGTTTTTTCCTTTACTATTATTATTTATAGAGATACTAGATAGGTAATAACCCTATATAGAGTAATATAATTAATTAATTAATTCTTATATTTAAAAGCTTAAGAAAAACTATTTAAATAGGTATATATAACCTTATTAGTTAGTTATAATATTAAAACTCTTAAGGAATTATATTAGTTCTTTAGTATTAAAATTATTAGGGATTAACTAAATTATTACTTATAGTTATTATAAAAGTTATATATTTAGAAAATCGTATATTAGTTTAAGTATAATAATAATAAGAAAGTTATAATTCCTCTATCTCTAGAACCTCTTATTAAATATAAGGATAAGGCTTTTATTAAAGAAATTAAGAAATTCTAAGTAATTATTAGTTTAATAAAATATTTAGTAATTATAATAAAAGTAGATTATACCCTTACTATTTTAAAATTAGTATAATTCCTCTTTAATCTATTAAAGTAGTATATTAAGTAGGGACTTAATATAATCTATTATCTTAAAAGGACTAAAGACCTTTACTTTACCTTTAATAATACTAATAAGTTAATTAAGATATTTAGTAATATTAGCTTTACTAATAACCTTTCTAATTATAAAAGCACTTTAGAATATATTCTTAAAATATTTAAAGGTCTAATATATTATTAATTAGGAAAATAAAATATAGTAATAACCTTATTAATAGAGGTAGAGTTATTAGTATTATCTTAAGTAATAAAAAAGGTTATAGTATTTAAATACTTTACTTATAATATTAATTTTAAATTTAATAAAAAGATTAATCTATTTTATAATAATTAATAAACAATTTAACTTATTATAAAAGATTTAATTAAGTTAACTATAAAGCTTTATTATATAGATATTTATAATTATTAGATTTATTAGAAATTATATATTTAAAGTTTTAACCTTAAATAGAAACTAATAGTAGAGATAACTACTAATAGCCTTATAAAGCCTTTACCTTATTAAAAATTTAAAGAATTCGTTTATTAACTAGGGCTTAAAGACCTCCCTACCTTAATACTAGAAAAGAGGGTTCTTAAGCTAGAAGATTAATATAGTAATAATAATAATAATAACCCTAATTCTTAAGGACTTTATACTACTAGTATATTAATATTATAATATAACCTTAACTAACTAACTAACTTATATACTTTCTAAATATATTAGTTACTTTTAATACTTTATATATTATTATTACTTATCCTCTTTTATAGTTAATAGACTATACTTTATAGTCTAGTTAGTATAAGTTTACTTATATTAGCTATAGTTATAAAGGCGAGTCTAGGTAATACTACTTAAGTACTTTAGTAAAAGGATACTAAAATAATAAATAAAATAGTATAAAGGCTAGTATACTTTATACTATTTCTATAGGTTTTCTTATCTCCCTTATAGAAGATAAGCTTTTTATATTAATTAAACACTTTACTATATTAGTTAACGTTTTTTTATTATAGAGACTAGTATAAGGTTAAGGGTTTAATTTCTACTTAGCTATAAGTTTTTTTTAGTTAATAGGAAAAAACAGCTATAAGGGGTGTATTAAGTAAAGACGACTACTTTAGATAATAAGAGGGGTTATAACCTATAAAAGGGTTATTTTTATATAGGATTTCTAGCTAATTAAGGGAGGCACCCTATAAGGGTGTCCCTAGCGGTCCTAGCGTAGTATAGTAGATTTTTCCTTAATCAACACATTCCCTCTATAACGAATATCTAGCCTTCGGGACATCGGGCTAGTAGTAGAAGGAGTATATTGAAATACGGCTATATTGAAAGGTGCAATATTAGCAATCAGCAAAAAGTGTCAATATATAAAAATTATCAATGTACAAAAATTATCAATCTGCCTTGTCGTCATCGTCCGTTCCGCTCTTGAATATCATTTACTAACATGCTACTCTTCGCACTGACAGGGCTCCCTCTAGAGCTGAAGATCTCCATCCTGGAATACCTCTCCCCTTCGGACCTGCTCCACGCTGCCTGTGCTTCAAAGGGCCTGCGAGCAGCCGCGGAAAACGTACTCTACAGTTCTGTCACCTTGGAATGGAATTATGAGCGCTTACCTCCTTTCCTAGCGTTGCTAAGGACACTCTTCGCGCGACCCGAATTGTCAAACCGTATCACAAGCTTGTACTTGAAAGGTTCGGCACTCGACCCGGATCGTTACACTGCTTGGCGCGACGAGCTGCCTTTGCTATCTGTCGCTGGACTTCCTTTGAAACAGGCGCTCTCTTTTATTGGCTCCATTGGGCTGGCCGGAGAGCCTCAAGAGATCTGGAAGACGAAGCTCCAGCAAGGCAATGTCCACGCTCTCGCTACCCTTCTCATCTGTCTTGCGCCAAATCTGTCGACTCTCCGCCTGGATCCCCTCTTTACTGTCGAAACAGAAATTTTGGGGCATGTGCTTCACCATGCGCTGTTCGGTCACCCAGGGACCGGCAAGAAGATACCACCGCGTGCACTTTTGCAGCTACGTGAGCTCTGCATTCTTCATCGCTACGACGAGACCCGTCGCATCGAGGCTTACAACGCTACGGCCTTATTACCAGTGTTCTACCTTCCAGCTTTGGAATCTCTAGAGCTATCCTTAGACAATCCAACTGAATTTGTCTGGCCGACCGCGTCGCCGCCCAAGGCGGCCAAGCTCTCCTCGCTTACGCTTTACAGAGTGCGTGAACAGAGGCTTGCGCCCATACTAGCGGCAGCATCAGGCCTCAAATCACTGAACTGGACGTGTCGCTACATAGAGGACCTCGACAAAGGCGTGAGCACCAACACCATGGATCTCAATGCCATCATGTTAGCGCTGGCGCCGCTACGCGACAGCGTTGAAAACCTCGTCATTAATGGCACATGCGTTCTTGGAAGGAGCCAGATTGAATTCTCGTCGGTGCATCTTTCTGGATCATTGGCTGGCTTGAACCAGTTTCGCTTTGTTAGACGGCTCTCTGTTGACTGGGTGTTTCTCATGGGCTGGTCTCCCTCTCAAAACAGGCAACTTCTGGCCGACCTGCCGCCTAGCCTGGAAGAGCTGACATTGACGGATTGGCTTCGCCGCATTCCCCAGTTCGATTGGGAAGCTTTCTCTGATATTGACCGCAACCAAAACCCTTGTGCTCGAACTGGCGCTATTGTAGATGCAGTGGAAGGCCTAGATAGGGCTTCGCTTCCCAACCTTGCCACTATATTCTTTAACTGGTTACCGGACGATGACGAGCGAGACGAAGACCAGCTGAAGCGCTTGAGAATAGCTTGCGCACACCTTCGATTACGGATTTCTTGGAAAGGCGATACTGTTGAATTGAGTTAAACATGAGCTATTCTATTCTATTCACTTAAATATGAGTCAATGCCCGCCCAATAAACCTTGTTGACCCGATGCTTTTCCAGCATGGCGTGCTTGTGGTCCTGTAAAGCTCCATCCAGTACGGCCACTCGCAAGGATTATGAGTAATGGCATTCTCGATAATGAAAGTACTTATATTTTGGTGGCAACACCCAGTACAGCGATGTACTCTTGGCTTCCGAAGATAGGCTCAAATACAGGGATCATTTTCTGAGGCGCGATGTATCTACATTAACACGTCCTTATTAACCAGTTCGTGGGTAGCTTGACCGTATGAACCAGATGGATAATGGACAGCGACAGCCATGGGCCTCCACAGCGGGCCGCGTGCCAATCTACTCGCCTTTATTGTGCAAAACGTTTGCTTCAAAGTTTAGCGTGCTCTCTTACGAGGCAGTATAACTAGCAGTAGTATAGACCTCCCTTTTACGAGGCATTATAACTGGTAGTAGTATGAATACTGAACAAGCAAGGCTGGCGTGTAGGCGTGTGCAAATTTTGCAGTGCGTGAGTGGGAAAAGGACAATATCCCACTAATTGGGAGTGGGCAATTGTTCTTGGCATATCACATATATGACATGCTATCTGCCCACCTACAGCCCAAAACCTATATGTGAAGTTTAATTTTCAAAAACAAGCAAGCCTGACAATCAGTCCAATGCTGTAACCAGTGTAGAACTGTATCTATCGACCTGTCTATGCCTAAAACCCTGTAGCTAATTGTAAGGTTGTTACCCAACCTTCTGCTCAATTTGGATCTAACCCAGCCCTAAGAATAGGCATGGAAGCGATACGGGATCATCATTAAGGCCTTGTATTGGAAGCTCATGGAACCTTCTAGCTCATATCAACTGCAGCACATAGCTTGAAATCGAAAATTTGATACCCAGAAGAAGGTTTGGGTGTGGACCTGGAGTCTTCCTTGGCGGCTGTCACAGCAATACGCAGAACGTGGGGGGCCAGATAACCTTGCTCACGAAAAAAGACTAGGTATATATCCTTTCTGATTGTATCCACGCTGTGAAAATCTGTAAGCAATAGAAATCCACGCAAAGTAAGTTAGCTATTCGTACTTGTTGTGCTGTATGGGCGGCTGCTCCGCTTGTGCCGAGGAAGCCAATGAAGAAAAGGGCCGCCACTCCTTGCTGACTTACTTGTCCTGGGCTGCTCATCTCTTCTTTCCTCACTCTCTTCTTCTCTGATCATTTGTACGCTCTTGTTGCAGAGACGTTGGCTGTAATCGGGACCAACGCAAACAGCCATGTATCCATCATGTGCAGCCTTTGTGGCCTTACTTGGCACTGTAGTGGCCTTGCCCGCCACGAACCACAGTATTCCCTTTTTGCTACCTGTTGGCAAGCGCGATAATGACTTTGATACAAAGGATTTGTCATTTATCAAGAAGTTTGTAGCCATTGGCACAAAAGACCTAGCATTGTCGGAGCAGGAGCCCAGCCGAAATGCTGGTGATTCTATTCCAAATATTCTGCCAGATGGGTAAGTTCTATTTTTGTTTGGGTTTTGACTTTAAATGTAGATCACTAACCAGATCGCCGCTGCGTTTCTGTACAGTTATGGCCGCGTATTTCACCCTCAGATCTTGCTCCATAAGCTGATCGCCCATCTTGTCCTCTGGCACGTTACTGCAGATAACGCGCAAAAAGGTGGTCAGATTAGGCCTGAGGAGAAGGACTCTCAGAGTGCCGCCTATCCCTTGAACCCACGCTCACCTGGCGATCCGAATCCCGATCCGAGGAAGCCTCCTGTCGTGTTGCGCTACAAAGGCACTGCGCCCGGGAAACAGATCAACAAGGGCACAAAACTCCGCATCTTACCTATGGGAGACTCCATCACCGTGGGCTACCCAGGTCAGTCTGGCGGTGGCGATGGTGATGGCTACAGACGTCGACTAAGAGACAACCTGTCGAGTAAGAGCTCAGCGAAGACTAGCATCGTGGTTATCTACTAACAGCATGCCGTAGAGAACAAAGTTGCTTTTGCAGGTACTGAAACATCTGGTACTATGGAAGATGGATACTACGTAAGCATTCTACTATGTTGAACATCTTGACGATAGCATGTAATTCACAAATATAGGCGGCATGGAACGGCAAGACCATCCAGTACATCCAACAAAATAGTTACAGCTCTCTTGAACAGCGCCCCAACATTGTTCTCATCGCAGCTGGCACGAATGACATGAATCCTAGCAATTATGTTTCGACTGAAGGGAACGACCCTGGAAAAGCGGTCCAACGACTCGGCAAGCTTGTCAAGCTCATCTCTCACAAGAACACCGACGCTGTGATCCTTGTGGCCATGATTATTAACACATGTGACCCGAACCAGTCACCACGGACAAAGGAGTTCCAAAAATTGATTCCCGGCATGGTGGAAGAGCAGCGAAAATCGTCGACGGGGCACATATTCGCTGTTGACTTCACTGACATTAGCATGAACTACCTCCGAGGAGACTGCATCCATCCTACGAATGCAGGGTATGAACTCATGGGCGACTACTGGTATGACTTTATCACCCAGATCCCTTCTGAATGGGTTGGTAGTCCTGTTAGCGATGATGAACCCGTCCGCGATGATGAGCCCGTCCGCGACGACGGCGGGAAGGAAGCAAACAGTGGTATCGACAAAAATATCCCTGCGCCAAATTGGGGCATCAACCTAATCAGACCGCCACACATCTCGTTATTACTTATTTATTTAATTTTTTATTTTTAATAGTTCTATACTAAAATTATGCTAAGGGATGTCTTTAGTAATTTTAGCGGTCTACTTCTTCACTTTAGCTCACCTGTTTATTGATTTTAGTATCCACCTATTTTAGATGCTTTAGAGGGGAGTATCTTTAGTATAGGGGAGAAGAGTAGTAAAGAGACGCTTATAGTTAAGTAATGATAAGATTAGGGTACTATTATTACTCATCCTACTCGTCTATCTTAATCTATATCTATTTCTTCTTAAACTATAAGAATAATTAATATAATTTTAGCTTATAAAGTTATTTTATAATGCGTATATATATCTAATCATACCAAGTAAAATATTATCTATTAAAAACCTATGCAATGTAACACATTTTACCTTGTACACTACCATTGGTACCTACATAGATAGCTAGGTACAAGGTACTCACTAACGTTAGGCAATAAAAGGAAATGCGCTCAGGAACTGCCAACAGGCACCATTACAACATCCCCACGACGTCTTCCTTACCATATCAATACTAATCACACACAAAGCACATCTTTTCAGGTATGGATCTTGTACCAGAATTACAAGTCACTTTTATCCCTTTTTTGCTAAATCTTATATGCAGGCATACTAGCTCAGACTACCCTATTCAGTTTACATCAGATTCTCTCGACGCGCCAAATCTCTCCCGCCATCAACTCCCTCTATGGTCCTTCACCAAATGAGGTCATAAAGGCCGGAGATTTGTCACCATGGCGGCATCGGCTGATGACTCTGCGTTTCATCTGCCAAAGTTGCGCGTCTCATTTGGCTTCGAGGCTCGTTCCGCCGTAGACCCGCGCTCTCATCGATGCCCATGTTGACATTGGCACAGGACGATACTAGATTCCTAAATAGCGACGATGATGTTGCCGGTACGTCACCTTGCGCGTACGTTGAACCAAGGTCATCTGCTAATTGAGTTTCATGCAGAATTTTTTGACGTCAAGTTCTGTCCATACCAGCCACTTGACTGCGATCCTGTGTTCGCAGCCGTCAGCAAGAAACACGCAAGTCCATGGGCACACACCAACCCAGGAAGTGTATTTTCAAGCTTACCAGCAATAGGTTCTAATTTGCAAGCTCTTTTCCGACACTGGAGACGCAAATCCCTGCTCGGTGATATCCATCATAAGAGATGACGACGTATATGAAAATTTCCCGGATACCCTTCATCCGCGATTTACTAACCGGACTGTCTTTAGGAGGATGCATCGGGCTGCTGCTGTACATGGACGAAGGATCCCATCACTGGGGCCCCGTTCATTTGCATAGGTGGCGGGGATGCCAAGGTGAAAATCTACAATGTGAGAAATGGCACACTAGTAGACGTGAGTGCCATTTCACAGAACATTTTCACGCCTCTCACTAACATGGCAGCTAACAGTCTTTCTCTGGCCATGGAGGTGTATGTTTCCTTAATCTGGAGATTCAAAATTAGTCTAATCCCGGATAGGACGTCAATGATCTTGCAACTTCGCCGATAGACTCCTCAATCATCGCTTCGGCGTCCAACGACACAAGCATTCGAATATGGAGCGTCGAGGAAAGGTTCAGATCAAATCCATGCTTGTGCATTCTTGCCGGAGAAGGACACTATGGGAATTTGCTGAGCTTGGTAAGCACCTCTGAGCAAGGCAAGGCCGCGCCGTTTCCTTGTACTGACAACAATCGCTCGCAGTCGTTTCACAGCACTGGGCGCTATCTTCTCTCTGGCGGTCACGATCAAATCATCAACCTCGTATGAATTCACCGTACCTGTTACTTGTTGACATTCGGCTGACTTTTCGAACAGTGGACCGTACCGGATCTCCCAACTGAGCCCGTCGTCACGCCGCTCCAAGTACACTACCCTCACTTTTCCACATCCGCCGTCCACAGCGGCATCGTAGACTGGTGCGTCTGCTCCGTTGCTGCCAGTTCACATTTCACAGCCAAGCATGTCCTAACAATCACCCCCCTCCTAGCGTCGCATTTTTCGGCGACGAAATTCTCTCCCGAGCATGCCACGACAACGTCATCGTGCTCTGGCGCATCGTCGGCTTCGCGCCCGACGACCCTCCACCACCACAGGCCGACGCACCCACCGTCCAGGCGGCCGTGCTCGCCGGTCCGGACGACCACTCACGGCTGACGCGGTCCTTCTTCCAGCCGGCGCCGACACCCGAGTCCCCCTCGCAGTACGTGCGGCTGCTGGAGCTGCACACGCCCAACTGCGGCCCGCAGTTCTTCATGCGCTTCGGCCTGCACCACGTGCCCGGCCAGAACCCGGTGCTCGCCTTCTGCAACGCCGGCGGCAACATCCTCTTCTGGGACCTGCACCGCCTCGTCGCCTACCGCGACGTCATGAGCGCGCTCCGCGACCGCGAGCGCACCGCCCAGCCCCCCGTGCTGCCTAGCTGGCTCAAGCCCATCATCCCCCGCCAGCGCGCCGACATGTACGGCCGCATCAAGGGCACCAAGGAGAAGCAGCAGCGCGCGGGTACCGCCGGGGCCGCGTCGATCAGCACGACGTCGTCGTCGCGCGGCGGCGGCGGCGGCGGCGGCGGCCACGCCGAGACAGGTCCGCTGGCCAACGGCGCCGGCGGCGCGGCAAAGGCGGCGGCGCCGGGACTCAGCGCGGAGACGCTCGAGTCTTGGGCCGCAAAGTACAGCACCGAGGACCCCCACGAGCCCATCAGCGCGCACCGCACCGAGTCGTCGGCGTCGACGTTTGTCGGGCGGCAAGCGGCGTGGAGCCCCGGCGGCGAGTGGTGCGTCGTGGTGGGCAGCTCCAACACCGCATTAGTACTGCAGCGATGGGCCAAGTAAGGTTGAGGGAAAGAGAAAGTGCGATATACCGCAGGCAGCAGGAAATATCAACAGAGAGACGGGGAGAATCTATAGATAGAAAGCATCATCAAGATTCACTCGACGGTGTGAATGGATAAGGAAATTATGAATGTCATCTATTTCTGGAAAGGTATATTGTATATTTTGGGTGCCAATTGCCTCCGGTAAATCAACGCCGGTATGGGTTAAACGCAATGAAGAGGAAAATGAACAACGAAACGAGCTTCCACCTGAGCCGAATTGCAGCGTCATAAGAATTCTAAATGTGTGGTGACTTGACAGTCCGTTACCCAGAAACGGAAGGCTTTATTCGGCAGTCAGGGGTGTTTGTCCAAGCTTTTGCGCTTCGCCAGCGGCGTGGAATCCATCCAGAGTAACGGTGACGGCACCGGCTTGCACCAGCTAGCCGATGGTTTGTTAGACGCAGCCGCGGGCGAAGGAGAGCGAGAGAAGGGGGAACTTACAGCACGAGACAGATCGTCGATCAAGTCGTTGACATCCTCAATACCGACGCAGAGACGGATGATGTCCTCGGGCATCTGGCGCTCGGCCCTGGTCTTGGCGTCGATGCTGGCGTGGCTCATCTGGCAGGGCATGCTGATGAGGCTGTTGACGCAGCCGAAGCTGACGCTAATGGCCCAGAGGCGGGCAGCCTCCACGATGCGCTGGGAGACGGCAGGGTCGCCCGTCTCAAAGGCCAGGACGGCGCCGGCACCGCGCGCGATGGACCAGTGTAGGTCGTACTGGGGGTGGGAGCGGAGGCCGGGGTAGCGGACGCGGAAGCCGCGCTGCTCGAGGAACTCGGCGATGGCCTGCGCGTTGGCCTGCTGCTTGTCCATGCGAATGGCCAGGGTCTTGACGCCGCGCATGAGGAGGAAGGAGTCGTTGGGGGATAGGCCGCAGCCGGTGGAGTTGATGGTGAAGAAGAGGCGGTCCGCAAGGGCCGGGTCGTTGCAGGCGACAACGCCGGCCATGATGTCGTGGTGGCCGGAGAGGTACTTGGTGCCGGACTCGTAGACGATGTCGGCGCCGAGGTCGAGCGGGCTGCAGAGCATGGGCGAGAGCATGGTGTTGTCGACGACGATGAGGGCGCTCGGGTTGGCGGCGCGGGCGGCGGTAGCGATGGAAGGAATGTCGACGATCTTGATAAGAGGGTTGGTAGGCGTCTCGAGCAGGACCATGGTGGTGCGCGGGGAGAGGCGGGCAGTGACGGCGGCGACCTTTGTGGTGTCGACGTGGTGGACGACGATGCCGGAGTGGTTGGCGAGATAGGTCAGCAGGCGATGTGTGCCGCCGTAGAGATCGTCGCCGGTGATGACCTCGTCGCCGGGGCGAAGCACGCGGGTAATGACGTCCAGGGCACCCATGCCGGAGGAGACGGCGAGGGCGCGGTGGGCTCCCATGATCTTGGCGAGGTGGCGCTCGAGGTGAGTGCGGGTCGGGTTGCCGGAGCGCGTGTAGTCATACTCTTGCTGGCCGCCGGCAGCCGAGGTCTGCTTAAAGGTGGCCGACTGGTAGATGGGGATGCTCGAGGCGCCGTACTGATCCTTGCCCTCGGTGTAGACGAGCTCCGTGGCAAGGGCGTACCGGCGGCGGCCGTTGCGCGGGCTTGAGGGCGCGGGCGAGGGCGGCAGGTCGAGAGCCTCCGCAACGCTGATCTTGCTGACAGCATCTGCAGCAGCTGCGCCGGGGGTGGGAGCCGGAGGCGGGTTGGACGACATGGCTGGGTTGAGGATGTGAGGAGGTGCGGGTGCGGGTGCGGATGCAGATGGGATTGTGCGTCCAGCGCAGGTCAATGCAAATGGCCGAGATGGCAGCAGGCGCAGGAGATATACGGGGGCCGGATGACAATGATAACGGATGTGTATGGTAGGAGTAGAAAGACGTAGGAAATGATGAGCTATGTGAAGAAAAAAAATGCGGTGGTGTTGAGTAGAGATCGACCTCAGTCTTGGTGTTGGACAGTCACACAGGGTGCACAGGGACGGGCTGGTTTAGGTTTTCGTACCAGGTACCTTGGAGTTTGGCATTCCAAGGTGTTCATCACAAGTACCTGCCTAGGTACTCCCTACTCAAGGGTGCTGGCACGCAATCGCCAGGGTTACCGCCCGCTGCCGGCCATGGACCGGAGCTGAGGATGCGGCCGTTGATTCGTGGTCAGGGAAACCGCGATGGAATTTGGAATTTTATCACATCTCCTAGATCATAAATAATAGATCACTGAAAATCAAAACCTGAGACTGGTTTCTTTTATTTTCAAAGCTTTCCAGCAGCTGCACACGACAAGTCCAAACAGTGATCGCCATGTACCCTGTACCTGCTGTGGTTTGTGGGGTAACCCTGAATGACGTGATCGGGGTTCGGTTTCTGAGCTCCGGCCTCGCAAACGATGGCCCAGCCGATCCAGCTGCACTACCACCAATCAACTAAGTGCTTTTCCAAGAGAACCTACGCTCCAACAGGATTACCTATTATCAGCGTCTCTATGGGTTCGTCTCTATAGGTTCAGGGTCAATGTCTCCATGGGTTCAACGTCCACATCTGCCGCCAACCAACGCCCCGCGGACTGGCACCGTTCGTAACCAGACAAGGCTCCAAGTTCAGTTGAATGACGATCAAAAGTTCTCGGAAAATGCGCTAGAAATTACACCACAATTAGCCACAATTAGCCACGATTAACCCCAATTAACCCCATGCTCATCAGCTGCCAAGTTGTTCCAGCGTATGGACCTTGGACACGATTTCACTTCAACACACGATGCACTTGCCTCGATTTTCGAATAATTCCGCCCAACCGAGTATGATTCACTTTTAATTACCCTATAATTAGCCAGTTCCCCAATTCTGGCGTCTTAGCTTCGTGCAACAACGCCTGCCACGTCGCGCCTTACTTCCGGATCGTCGCTCATCTCGGACATACGAGCCTCAAAATATACCCAATTAGGCAATCTACATATCCAACCAAGCAACAGCGTCGTGGTGATATCATGTCCTACGGTGTTGATTACGCGGCTTTGTTTTGCCTTGTTTTTGACTAAAATTCAATCAAGTATATTAACTCTGTATATCCCGCTTCTTTTCCTATTTCTTCTCTTCAGCCAGGCCGTCACCTCCTTCCGCCTCATTCACCTTGACTTACACCGCGTAAAGAACCCTTTTATCAACACACATCAAACAGTCTTGACCGCAATGTCCACTACACAGTACGCAATGGCCGGTGCCGCCGTCGTCTTCTCCACCCTCCTCGTCGTCGCCTATCGCGACTACCGGGCCTACTGCGCCCTCGGCGACCACGGCCTGCCCGGCAACTTCAGCGGCTGGTGCACGCAGCTCAAGCTCGCCCGCAAAGGCCGCAAGGACACGCTCGAGCCCGCGCCCTACGACCTCGCCCTCGAGGCCGCCCGCACCGGGCCCCACGCCGCCGAGTCCTTCCTCCCCCCCGCCGCCGCCGCTGCCGCGCGCGACGGCCCCCGACCCTCCATCCCCGGCTTCGCCGCGCCGCAGCGCCAGGTCTCCGACACGGCGTCCGCCGCCATGAAGGCGCGCATGGCCGCCCACCTCGAGGCGCTCGCCGCCGCGAACCCAACGCTGCTGCAGATCGACCTCTCCAGGCTCGAGGGCCCCGTGCCGGCGCTCCAGCTGCACAGGGACCGCGAGGCCGTCCGCCCGGTGCACTTGCGGCGCACCCGCGGCGAGATTGCGCACGTGCACCCTGTGGACGGCAGTACGCATCTTGCGCTCTCGCTGGCGGACTCGCGCCGCCTCATCGCGGCTGGTTGGGGCCAGCGGCACCGGCTCAGCGGCACGCTGCTCGGCTGGGGGTACACGCTGTTCTACGCGCCCCGGAACGACGCCGAGTTTCAGGTTTGGAAGGATACCGTGGCGGCTGCTGCCAAGTATGCCTGTGCTGATCTTGGCAAAGTTGAACTTGTATGATGGAAGATGCGGATGGATTGTCCTCTACTTTGGGTGTTCGAATTACTTTGGGTGTTCGAATCATGTTGCATGTAGGTCGGTCACCCTTCGCTCCTTGGGGCAAAAAGAAAAGCTGTAGCTTGTCTTAAATTTAGTGCAAAAAGTTATGCAAGATCTAAGGATTTCTATTGATTTTAGTCTGGCTTCAAAATACATTGATATGATGCGTTAAACTCTGCCGTGAGCCGTTCATGTACTGCAGTGGAATACAAGACCTCGAGAGGACTGCCTTCGGTAGCTTGCTTGAGTTCGTTGCCGTAATTCTATTATCAGCAAATCAAGCCTCCAAAGCCTCCTTCTAGACCCCCCTTTTCGCCCTCCAATCCTGCTCGAGTATCGACATGTGCACAGTATCAAACCACCGTCCCGCCAAGTACAGGGCTTCGCGCTCGCGGCCATCCTCCACAAAGCCCACCTTTTTGTAGACGTGAATTGCCTTGTCGTTCAGGCTGCTGGTCTGTAGGAAGAGACTATGCATGTTGCCGTAGTCAAACGTCCAGCCCGCGATCCACCGGAGCGCCTCGGTGCCATAACCGCGGCCCTGGTACGCCGCGCTGATCGACATGCCTACACCCGCACGTCGGTGGTGACCAAGCGACGCAGGAAGCCCTGCAAGGCACATCATTCCGACGGGCACGCCGCGCAGGCCACCCTTGGTATGCTCCTCGCGGGTGTAGTCGCGCGAGAGCTCGTCCCAGCCGTCGGGCTTCAGGCATATGATGACGTTCATCAAGTTGTTTTTCCAGTGACCTAGTGACTCGTAGTAGCTGGTCTTGGACAACGGGGTCAAGGCCTGAATGCTGTCGAGGCCCTTGATTTCCGGATTCATAGCCATCTGGTGGTAGAGAAACTTTTTTATGTCGTCATCGGCGTTGTCGAAGGGCTCGTAGATGAGCCGCTCTGAAGTAAAGACGGATGAAAAGTCAATAGACATTGCGTGGGTTGGTTAGGCGATGTGGCTGTTGGTGTCGTGTTCAAGTTGTTGTATTAAATACCCAGGAGCGAAGAGCAGCCTCGTGTAGAAAAGGGGCCAGGAGAAATATATGAAAGACTCGTGCAACTCGTTCAAAGGGAATAAACGAGACTTCATGGCCGAATGAGGCAGCCGGGTTGGGTGAGCTGAGGAGGGGTTCGCGTTGAGGCTGTCATCATCAGCCGCGCACTGTCGTCGTAATGCTAGGCCGTAAATGACAATCCCCGAGGCACTCGTCCACACAGGAACCGACACCTGGAAGGAACGAGCCCTACAAAAGGGTCATTTTTTGTCAGGTAGGGTAGCTAGTCGTCATTGGTGATAGCGTTGATTGAGGGAAAATCTGCGTGCTACTCAGGGGCCGGCTGGAGACCCTTCCTCGTGTCGCAACCAGTCCTTCCTGCTTGACATTTTTCTATGTTTTTCGGCTAATTGAGGGAGGCGCCGCAGGCTCTCCTCCGACTCGGAGCCGCGTCCCATAAGGGTGTCTCCAGCCGTCCCCTCAGTAGCACAGCAGATTTTCCTTCAATCAACGCTATCACCAATGATGACTAGCTGCCTTGCGGGACACCAGGTATGCAAACAAGGCTGTAAACTAAAGGCCTGGGTAGCTGGGCGCCATGTTCGGGCCCCCAAGCTCCAGCCCGCCCTGAGCCTTCTGTTCGGGTTTCTATCATTTAGCAAGCATTCCTGCATGTGAAGGTTGAAAGCGCCGCAGCATTTCAGTCACTTTTTGCAGGCTGGTAGTCGTTGAGTCGCGAGTGTTGGCATGATGGAAACCGCAGAACTTTGAGTCGGACCTGGTTTATGACACGTTTCGTATCTCAAGTCTCGTGGGTTGGTATGATAGATTAAATCTGAGCCTCCTGGCGCAGGCTCTCTTCGGCTTCGTTCGCCTCGACCAGCGCCCGTGATGCGGCGTCCAGGATCCCTCCTCTTTCCAAGACTGTCCGCAGCGCCTGTCTCGCCGCCTCAATGTACCGGCGCCGCTCATCGTGGACGACTTGCGAATGCTCAGTCGCCGCACCGCTAGCAGTTGGCACCACAAGATCAGCCATGAACAGCGCCGCCGCAGCACGCAGCCGGAGCATCTCGTGGTTCTTGCTGTAAGGCATCTCGCGCATCAGCGCATCCATGCGTGCCACCACGGTCTTGATAGCGCCTAGGGTCTGCGTTCGAATCTTGTCCCAGGGGGTCAAAGATGTCTCTTCCAGGCGGCGCGACGCGGCAAAGTGGAAGCTCTGGTCCTCATCCAACGTCTCCAGCGACGTGTTGGCGTAGTCATGCACCGGGCTCTCATCAACTGGAGGCTCGTCCTCAGTTTGCGTCGCGGCCCCCGCAAGAGCGGTCGCGCACTCAGCGTAGATGTTGTAAATCTCAGAGCTGTAGAGACTAATGTTGAAATGTAGCGCCGAGATCTTCTTGGGTGATCTGTAATCGTATGGGTGCTGTCGGATCAGCGTGTCGAGATATGCTCTCAGCTTATTCATGTTGGCTGCCGAGCCCCAACGTGGTGGAGGAGCTAGGGCGCGCCCATCTTCTGCTTGATCCTGACTATCATTGTTCCGTCGAGCTTCTTCGAGGTACTCCTCGCCCTCACGCATGATTATCTCTGCTCCAAGTGCCCACAGATTGTCATGGCGAAGGTCTAGAGGTCGCGACTTCGGCCGTAACTGCAACACCAGCCCGAAAGCGCGGGCTGCCTTTGCCACATGGCCCTGGCCTAGAAACTGGTATATAGAATTGGTGAGGACAGTCAGGTGCCGTTGATGCGTGTCTGGTGCCCTCTTTAGTTTCGTCTCCGGTGCCGACTCGTCCTCGCTCTTATCCTCGCAACCTGTCTCATACTCAGACTCCAAGGGCAGCTCGGTGGAATCGAACCTGAATCCTCGGTGCGGAAAGGCCTTGATCTTCTCGGCAGGATCTTCGTCGGTGACTGAGAGGCCTGCGACGGCGAACTGTGCAAGCTTTGCTGGCGGGTAGCTGTGTGGATTGATGGCCTGCGTCGAGGGCGGAGGGAGGCTGAGGTCTCTATCGCGTTTACGCTTGCGTTCCATTCTGATGGGGGTTTTTATTATGTATTCAGGTACGCTTTAGCGATGCACGAGGTGCGACCGGACTTTTGTTCAGCTCATGGTGGTGGATGTAAATGTGAAGTGAAGAGTGGAAACTGGGTCCGAATTTCAGCGACACGGCCTGGTCGTTATATTCGCACAGTTCATTGACAGAGACAGCACAGGGTTCAGGTCACATTCCGCGAATGCCTGGAAAATCCGGTATTTAGGCTAAAAAGAAAATGCGCATTATTCTAGTACTAGTAGCGAAGTTGTTCAAGCGAGATCAACTTAGCAAAAAGTAGAGTTTGCTTGGGTAGTAGGATACCTACCTCCAGATGAAGGTGGCCACCGTAGCAGCCGATTGCGACAGCAAAATCATATAGCAGCGAAATATATCTACATGCCGTCTTTAATACAAGCCCACATGACAGCAACGCACAAAGTGTAATATGATTTTTCATCTATTGAGCCAACGTATTCCACCGTTGATGTACAGCTCGCTCCATCTACTTTACAAACGACATTAAAAGGAAACGCCAGCAGTCAGGTTATTGTGTTCAGGTTCGGTCGAAGTATGTCCACTGGCCCTCGACGGGCTTCTCCTCGAGATCTTCCCAGCTGCACATAAACGTTAGCAAAAGAAGCCCATGCCCCAGCCCTTCCTCGGGACGAAACTTACACCTTGGCCTTTTCCATGACCTCGATAATCTTCAACTCGCCCTCGGCAACCTCAATAACCTCCTCGATGAGGCCCGCACCAATCTTTTGCTCGAGCTCGTGAATCCTACAAACATCATCAGCTTCCCATTCCCCAGCACACCCAAGGCCGCAGGTCAAAAGACTCACTGGTCCGCCGTCAGCTGCGGCTCATCCTCCCACTCAATCTTGTCGTGGTCCTCCAGCGGCTTGCGCTCCGACCAGAGGGCCTGGTCCGCGCGCTCCGCCGGGGTGCGGATGCCCTCGAGCTCGCCGCCCTCGTTCTCCTCGCCGTCCCACTCCTCCACGCGCTCGTCGCCGGGCAGGTGCTTCGAGCCGACCACGAAGACGCGCCCGCCGAGCCGCACCGTCCGCGCCTCGCTGCCGTCGACCCGGCCGCTCGCCACGCGGAACTGCTCGGCCGCCGCGCCGCCCTCCCGCACCAGCTCCCGCGCCTTGGCCGCCCACTCCTCGTGGCCCGGCGGCGTGAACTGCTCGACGAGCGCCAGCCGGTGCTTCGTCACCGCCTCCACGGACTGGCGGTATAGCGAGGTCGCCGGCAGCGACTGCAGCTTCTCGAGGGTGCTGCCGTAGAGGAAGAGGAGAGTCGATCGGGGGGTGGCGTGAGTCCACAGGCCTGTCAGCCCCGTGGGCGTTCCAGGTTCAAGGTAGCGCGCGAGCGCTCGAAATGTTGGCCGCATGCTGGGCGATTGCAATTGGCAGAATCTATCGCCGTTGTGTTGGGATTGGCTTTCGAATCGTCTGCACAAAGATTATGCTCATTGCCCAAGCCTAGCCTCCAATGAGGTTGCGCAATTACAAAGCGTACATCACGTGCAGGATCACGTGCAGCTACTTGCTCGTCGAACGTAAACCATTCTTTCAATTGTATAAACATGCATGAAAAGTCTGGAAGGGGTTGATGCTATTAATTTTCCAAAGATTTGTTGTAGTTCAATTGAATTTTGCGTTGTCGCTCCCTGCAGTGCCTATTCAAGCGACACTGCTACAATACTGTGATCGAGTTACAAGTTGTCCACTTTGGTGGAACAGAGCCATGTCATAGCTGGCCACATTGTATGGCCAGGCCGTTGATGCCTATTGAACAAGAAAAACCAAAGAAAATGTAAAATTTCGGGGGGCAAGTCTGCTGGTAGACCTGCGGTCGTATATCCTCCATTCATACAAGCCCGTCACGCTCAGGCAGCATCTTCACGGCCCTTGCGATAGTTCGCCTATGCGGTTGATTAGCAAGCTACACCGAAGGGTGTGCCAGCAAAGCAATGCAATTCATACCTCTTGCTCAGTCTGCAGCTGGTCAATAATGGGAGCAAGCTCGCCTAGAATCTCGGCAGCCTTCTTGTGGTACTCAATCTGGGCGTTGATGAGTTCAGACAGGTTGCGCAGCGGCTCGGGGGTGTCAAGAACCTAAACCGTTAGTCCTCTGTGGGGTGTACAACTTCGCATTTCGCGTAACTCACATTCTTCATGACGCCAACAGCCTCCTCTGTCTGGGTGACAAACTCATCCTCGGCTTTCTCAATCTCCTCCTGGGCCTCAGGGCTGAGCTCGGGCTCTTCGTGAGCAGCAGCAGAGCCCTGGCCAAGCTTGAAAGTTGTGCCCTTGACGCGGGACTTGACTGCGTCCAGGGACAGCCTGGAGTTCTCAACGTTCTTTCTGGCGCGAGTGGCGAACATGATGTTGGTGTTGAGGGTGGTGTTCCAGCCAGCGAGGAAGCGGCTCTGGATCTGAGAGTCTTGGGCCAGACGGGCTTCGCCGACACGCTCCATGGAGAGAGCATACTTCTCGAGAGCGGTGGCCAGAGGGTCCTCGCCAGCTCCGGTGTGATTCTGGTGCAGGGTCTGGCTGGAGGCGAGACTGGCACGGGCAATGGCATGGCTAAATGTCTTCGGCTGAGGCTTAGCCGATGGCGGGGCGACGAGGGCAGCCTGAGCCTCAGCGGTGCTACTCGCAGAAGATAGGAGGGAGACCTTCTCGCTGACGGTGCGTCCGAGATCTTGGAATGTTTCCTTCACGTTCGGAGGGTAGTCGTACGCTTCGTTGGAGTATTGCTGGCTGCGACCAGGGAAGAGAGGTGAGCTTGTGGTTAGCGAAAGAAGAGGCACGACCATAGCGAGTCACGAGGCGTTCGCTGCAAGAATATCACTCACGTTACATTGAGCATTTTCTGGTGAGCCTGCTTGAGGGCGTCGACCTTCTTCTCGAGGTCGATATAGTCGGCGGGTAGCTGAGTCTGTAATGCGCCAACGGTTAACGGGTGACGGCAGGGGAGTTATCCAGGCGTGCACCCCCCACCTTGTCCTCGGTCTGGCCAAACTGTTCCTTAGTGTACTGGAAGGTGCGCGACGCAAACGGCGTGATCTGCGCGCCAAAGTTGCTATCGAACGTCGTGTTAGCCAGAGCTGGACCCTGATTGCCAAACGTGGGGGGAGGGAAGCTTGCGCGACCAGTGGCAGCGACAGTTTCGGAGACATACGAGAGATTCTTGCCAAACTTGGAGAAGTCCATCTTGAATGAAGACGATTGAACACCTAAGCCGGATAAAGGGATATAGAAGGGGACTCGGAAAATGCGGAGAGGGGGTATCTGGTAAAGTTGCAGTATTCAGTTGCTACCAGCGTTTTCGATGAAGGAACAGCGTCACAAGCGAAATGGCGACGTAGAGGGCGATCCACCCAGGGGGTTTTCCACAGTGGCCACAGCGACGGTGACAGCAGGCAGCCCCGATAATAACAGCACAGCGGCTGACGGGCCGCCTAGGAAAATGCTACATTAGTAGCCAAGCTTTCTGCTCCAGAAGCTTTCGTCACCTGCACGTGATGCAATGACGTCCGTTTCTGGACATGGCGGAACCAATGATAACAAATGTCATGCAACAATAGCGAGCTGTTCAGGTCATCTCAGGGGTAAATATTAAGTCAATATAGTTAATAAATGAGAAACTCCAGGCTCCAATACCAAGTCCAAAAGATTGTGAGTAATAAAAACAGAAAATCAAATGATGAAATATTTCACCGCGCTCCTCAAAACGCCATCCAATGGAACGACCCCATACATGCCTTCACCACCTAGTCTAAAGTATGCTTGTTGTCTTTCCAGCTTGGCTGCACACTACGACACACAGATTCGTAATGCTGTAGCTTCGCCTGCCGCCCACACAATCCCAGCGTCGTCCAGAACATGGCCCAGTTGGAGTCGGCGAGCTTGATGGTGCCGACTGAGCGCTCAAAGTACCACTTGTTCACCGGGTTGTTCTTCCGACTGCGCCAGCAGACGCCTTCGGGGAAGCAGTCCCGCACCATTGCGTTGAAGACAATGTCCGCCACGCCGCCGCTGCCCTGTCGCGACCGAAGCACCGCGAACTTGTCGAGGTACGGCACGTAGAGCCCCTGCTCGTGTGCCTCCTGGTCTGTCACGCCCTCGGGCTTCTCCCACGTCAGGATTGCGCCGCCCTCGTACTCGCCGGCAATGATGATGCCTGCGAGGTTGTCTTTGACGCGGTCCAGGTAGTGCTGCACGTCCAGCTTGCGCCCGAAGGAGTCGTCGATGAGGTGCACCAGTCGCGGCAGGTCGACGTTCGTGTCGGTCAGCCGGCAGCGCGGTGCGTCGGGCTGGGGTGGTCGCCAGGGGTTCTCCCGTGGATCTGGATAGATGGTTAATGGCATGCCCCTCTTGACCAATGTGGCCGCAGTAGAGTTTCTCGGGTCTACTCTGTAGCCGCCGTCTTGGATGCGTTGGAGTGGTAGCGATGACGAATGCATTGGCTTGTCTGTCAAGAGGTTGTGAAGGATAGGGTTATGCTTCTTGCGGGTAGTCACCATGCCATCAAATCCTAATTGACTCTCCTCCATCTTTATTGACCGGGATGCCGAGTAGCTCGGACTCGTGTTTGCGGCCGCCAAAGGTGTGGTGATGAGGGCCGAGGATGAGGGCGGCAAGATGGCCAGCGTTTCTTTGGCCAGTGTCAGATTTGATACATGGTTGTTCGTTGTCGGCTTGCCGCTGGGGTGTCCCGTCGCCGGTGACCCCTCTGGCCCTAGGAGCTGGTCACGTAGCCTGTCGTATTCTTGCTCAAGATTGATAAAGCGATGGCAGACGCCAACACCACGACCAGAGGTCGGCGTTCCGCCCAGCGCATCAAGTAAAATAACTCGCTCCACGGAAGCAATCTTTTCCGGTCGCCAGATGTTTTTGCTGTTGCCGCTCGCATCTGGAAGAGGGGGCATTCCAAACTGAAGACCCGACAGGAACGCTGTCAAGGCCAGTACCGTCTGCTCCGCGCTGGCCGGCTCCACCGCGTGAAGTTCGTCGCGGGCAGATACGGACGTGATGACGGGAATAAGCCCGTGCTGAAAGGCGTATTTTATCAGGCCGCGATCGTGGACCTTGATGGGGTTAGAGTATGCCGAGAGCTGCTGGTGCGCGTCCGACGTCTTGCCGAGGAAGATGTCGCTGATGAGTTTGGCACCGGGCTTGCCAAAGTTGTCAATGGCTTCACAGAGCCGAAGAGCCTCGTCGTCAAAAAGCTGTCGGCTGCTGTCTCCAGTGCATTCGATAACAACAGCGCTCAGGAGGCCCAGCGCCCGCAGCTGCGCAATGGTCCTGGCGATGCCGTCCAGGGTGCTCTGGACGAGGTGTTGTGGGTCGCGAAGCATCATGACGGCAACATTGACGGGCTCTGACACAGGAGGGGCACTGGCGGCATTTTGAATGCCCGGTTTCTTGTCCGATTCCGGTTGACAGGGTTGATTGGCGGTGTACTTTTGCAGATAACCTTTGGCATCTCGTCTCGTAGCCGAGGACTCCAACACCGAGACAATGACATCCTAGATATTTGTCAGCACCATATGGCAGCAAAGAATGCGATAGCGGTGTAAATACTCTTTCTAGGGCTCGTTTCTTGACCCTAGCCACGGAGGATGATGACATGGGCCTCCCCGCGTCAGCGCTGCCCACAGTCGTTGTAGACGTTGTAGCCGCTGCGAGTGGTTTAATGGTTGTCTGTTTGGCCATGCTATGCGCGAGACGCCTCTGCTCTCCCGCGGAGCGAGCGCTCGCTGCCGAGATGCCGGAGCCGCAGCCCAAGGCTACCTTTTTCCCAGCAGTTGCGCAGGCCATGGTGTTGTTGTGAGGCAGTGACTGGGGCGTTTTCCAGTAGGAGGTGAGACGGGACTTGAGCTTGGGAAACACAGTATTTTCTCAGCCTAACTCGTTGGTGCTGCGAGGACGACAGGCACGTGCTTGGCTGCGGCCAGCTTTCAGAGGACGACCAAGGCTTGTCGGCTCTCATGCGGTTTCGCTTTTGAAGAAATCGCCAGGCATAGTAATCGTTGGGGTGAGGGCGAGTTTGACTTGACCAGGAGCACAAAGCCCGAGGGTTTTTGGTGTAAGTTGGGTGGGTGAGTCAAGGCGGGCCGCTAATCTTTTGGCTTCAGTGGCTTCTTCCGTGGACTTTAGTGGACTTTTCACTCTCCAACACCCTGAACCAGCCGGAGAAGGGCGGTCGCTGCCGAGGCGTGCCGATCTAGCTCCGAAGATGTAAGGTGGAAACATGTGGTTTTCTTTAATTTTAGAGGGTCGAAAATATCACAAATTTAACATATACACATACAAATAGATCAATATGTCGTGCTGTGCGCAATCAATGTGAGGCATATATGTAGGTCTAAGAGCCAATCCCACGTCGCACTGGTTGCCCTACTAACACGTACGTACTCCGTATTCCGACTCCAAAATAATATACAATACATTATCAATCGAATTTCTACTCGCAAATATCTATAAATCCTACGAATTTCGTCTTGTCGCTACAAGCTCAGCCTCTAGTCCCCAATTGGTTGACGGACTGAGAAGACCCATTCTTTGTTTCCCAACAAGAGCCTCATCACTCAGTAATATTTGGCTTCCCTCCCTAATAAGCATCATTCTCAAACTTGAGGCCAGCCTCCATGCGCACCACGCCGTAAATGGCCGCGATATCCCCCGAGGGGCCGGAATGCTCCTTCAAGCTCACCAGGTGCCTGTCCGCCGTCTCCACATTCGGCAGCGTCACGCCCGCCGCCTGCGCGAGCGCCCTCGCGTGGCGCGCGTCCTTGCGCGCGAGGTCGACCGCCCAGAGCGGCTCGCTGCGGCGGTGGTAGTCGCCGGAGAGCATGCGCTCGCTATACGCCGCGTGCGGGCCCGGGAACAGCGCGCTGACGAGGTCGTGCAGCGGCCGCGTGCCCAGCCCGGACTTCTCCGCCAGCACGTGCGCCTCGGCGAGCTGCTCGACCATGTTGAGCACAAACGTGTTGCCAATCACCTTGAGCGTCGTCGCGCGGCCGTACGGCATGTCCGACATGTCGACGCACGCGCGCGCGGTCACGCCGACGATCCAGGGCCGCACGCGGTCCACGCTCGCCGCAGGACCGGCGAGAACGGCGATGAGCTGCCCGGCCTCGGCGGCGGCCGGCGCGCCGAACACGGGCGCGGCGACGAAGGCGGCGCCCGCGGAGACGATTCGATCGGCTGTCGCCTGTGTCGCGTCCGGGTGGATCGTGGAGCACTCCACGAAGAGCTTGCCGTGGACGTCAGTTTGCAGCGCCGTGGTGACTGTCTCGCTGACGGCCTCGTCGTTGGCGACGCAGCTGAAGATGACGTCGGCCTTGGCGACGGCATCAACGAGCGAGTCGACCACCTCCGTCTTACCGGCGGGCAGCTTCTGACTCAAGTCGACGGCTCGCTGCTTGGACCGGTTGTAGATAAGCAGCGGCGAGTCAAGATTGCCCTTTTCGACAATGTTCTTACACATGGCCTATAGTGTTGGCTGTTAGCAGCAGCGCAAACTGCGACTCAAGGGACTAGTAAACACTTACACGACCCATGTTTCCGAGGCCGATCCAGAGCAATGTTGGCGACATCGTTGCTGTGATATGTGTACTTGTCGTAGATGTGTACTTGTCGTAGATGTGTACTTGTCGTTGTTGTGTACTTACCGTAGACTGTGCAATGTGTAGTTCCTAGATGTGGACTAAGTTTCTGGAAGCTGATGCAGAGAAGCCTTTTTGGTTTTGCAAAGTCGTGAGGGAGCAGCGTATTTTATACATCTGCCAGCTTCGGAACAGGACGGCATGTTTGATGCCAAAGCGATTTGTCAGTGATTTCATAGCGCACGATAGTTTCCGGCGGTACGGCCATCGCTGGCTACTACCTGCCTAGCCCACTTAATTCTATGCATCCATCATCAGCGGCCAAAAGGCGAGACGCGAATAGGCACCGCGTTCCGCAATATCCGCAACCTGACCCGACGAATTTATTTACTGTGTTGTAGAAATTATACCCCCATGTATTACTTTCGGTCAATTCTTGTCATTCCTGAAGGGTTGTTCTTGGAAGGCGGCCAGAATTCGTGATGACTAAGCTTGGAAGCTCCGTCACTGGCAACGGCCGCCAGCGCCTACGTAACTGCTGCTAACCAGCGCCAAAGCATCACCAAACCTCCAACCCTTCGAAGCGGCAGTACTTCCACACGGCCAGACCTCACAAACGGGCAGCTCGAATACACACCGATTAAAATGGCGCAAGGGTAAGCCTCCCATTGACACCACCAAAACTCGCCGCCTCTCCCCCCCTCCGACGCTCTGTTCCCACCTCGAAACTGACGCTGTCCTCTCCCGCGCGCAGGTACTCCGTCTTCATCGGCCTCGTCGTCATCGCCGCCATGTGCGCCGCAGCATGGTTCCTCTCCCCCAAAGGCGAGAACCAAGTGTACGTAGCCACTTCACAGCCGCCCCCCCCCCGGGGCCCCAGCCTCCGCTAACATGCTGGCCTCCTAGACTCTGGCGCTCGTCGCTCATCCTCGCCATCGTCAGCTGCTACCTGATGTGGGCGATCACGTTCCTGGCGCAGCTGCATCCCCTTATCCGGCCGAAGCGACACGACCTGCGAGAACAGTTCCTGGAGCACTAAACTGGGGGGAGGGGAGGCGGACGACCGACAGAAACATTGGGACGAAGGGGACGAGGCGGCCAACCAGAGTTGGTCGCCCGTGTATGACTACAAATGCAAATCATTGAAAGAGCTTCTTTTATCTTATCATGGGCGTTTCATAAACGTTGTGTATATTTTCACAGCAAGCACAGAGTCAAGGGGGCAGGGTGGCCGGTTGTGCAAGGCAAAAAGCTCGTATGCATAGGTTCGCCAAGAATATAATATACATTTCCAGTTATTATGTGCCTATCAATACATGCGCGCGTGTATTTGTCTCCATCGTCACCCGACAGCCAGCCGTCCTGCCCAATTCGTGACGTACGTGATCGCACCCCAGAGGGCCCTGGCGTCGGCCGCCATACCCGCGTCGATGGAGATGGGATTGTCATGGGCGCCGCGCAGCCCCAAGACCGCAACGAGCACAAGCCGTGCGACCGACCAGCGAGCGGCGGCGCCGACAAGCGCCAGCAGGCAGGCGACGTAGTACCGGCAGTCTAGCAGGATGCGCAGCGCCTCCACGTTGTTGGCGACGACAGCCCAGCCGAGCGACGTCGCGGCCGCTGGCACGTCGTAGTCCCAAATGACGAGCAGGATTGGAAAGAGTTTCGTCGATGAAGACACGAGTAGCGCCGTCGAAACCGAATTGGGCCGCCCGTACCGCGGCAGCACCCCGAGAGCGGCGAGCGGCGAGAGCGACGACGCGACGAGGAACCGGATCACGACGTGGAAGGCGACGGTCGAGAGCGTGCACAGCATTACTGGTTCAAGGCGTTAGCGGGACTGGGTTCGGTGTTCGTCTTTTGAGAAGGGCTGGGGAGAGACAAAGGGGGGGCTCTTACAGAAGAAAAAGTATTGAATCACAATGGGCTGCTGCGAAAGCTGGCCCAAGGGGCTCTCGCCTGGCGTCCCGCCAGGCAGGCCTTGGTTCTCTATACGCGCCCATGTGAGGTAAACATCAAACAGCAGCAGCAAGATGCCGAGCCGAACGATTGAAGGCTGTCATATGCACCGTGCCTGTCAGCATTATCGCTTTCCATCTCTCTTGAAATAATGTCTTGCACAAACATACATCGAATCGGTCGCCATCGCGCATTAACGTATTATGTAATAAATGTCGGTAAACCTGCAAGAAGCTCTAATCGTCAGTCTTTGCGCATCCCGCGTGTATTGTGGCCGTTGCGAGTGCTGCAACTTGACTGCTGCAATTGCTCTCCGCCGCGCGCGTACCTGTGGCTTGATGAGGACCAGGTCGATGAAGAGCACGACAAAATCGTGCTCGACATACTTGTCACAGAAGCGCCCGCACTTGCGACAGACCGTCAGCCGGATGTTGTGGCCGCTGGCCTTGTCGCCCGCGCCCGAGTACTGCGTCCATAGCGTCTTGACTGGGTGTCTGCACTCGATGCAGATCGGCATGGTTGATTAATTTTTGTCGTGTATTTCCCCCATTTATGGCGTCGTGCCGTCGCTTTCCAACCTGCTGGACTGCGTCTACCGGCCCGTTGACGGGTTGGTGACGAGAAATTCGTCGTTGCAAGTCCTCAGGCTCAAAATGCAGGAGTTCTTCGTGGAAAGCCGGCCTACTAACATTAGTCGGGAGGGCAGCCTAGGTTAGTCAGCAACATCGCTCTTGCTCAGACTGACCATGTCAAATCCAAAATGCTACTTGGCTGTTTATTTATTAAAAGTACGTTGAATAATGATTCAATTCTTTATGAAAAAAAGAGATAGTAGGGGCCCATTGCGCCGTGGAAGCGCTACACTCTGCATGTGTGTACTAGGCCAATGTTGTCATAAACATGCCATCTTGCCATTAAAACGCCCTGTCCAAGAGATGATAAAAGTTCAAACAGCAGAAAAGTTTGAGTAAGCCGACTTGTATAGAAAATGAGACGCAGCGAACGAAAAAAAAATTGGGGTGTGTGTATGTGTGTGTGTGTGTGTGTCATCTCCTCGTTGATGGTGAACAAGAGGAATCTTGGGTATCATCTCCGCCTACGCTCAACCAAACCCTGTTGCCAATGCCAGTTTCCAGTAATTCTACTCCGCCTTTTTCCCTTTGCCCACCCCGCCAGTGCTACCCCTCATCGTGGCCGTTCCTGTTCCATGACTATGGCTGCTGGTGCCGCCAAGTGCCAACGGTTCCAGAAGACTGCCGAGAGACTCGTGGTGGAGGAGCCGGCCGTCGTCGCTGCCCGTATCTGTGAGTTCAATCAGGTCGCCGCCGTCGTCCGAGTTACCGACTCCAGGGACGCCATTCTTGGACCGAGGCCGCATGAGCGGCGTCATCGGCCGCTTCGCAAGCGCCCCGCGTAGCCAAGTTTCCACGACCGCGGCCGCCCTATCCAGCCCCGTGCCGTGGTTGCCACCGAGCGCGTTGGCATCCCCGCGGCCACCACCATTTTGAAAGGAGCCCTCAACTATGGCAGTGTTCCCGCTGCCTCGGAATCCAAACTGCGCAATCTCGGAGCCCATGACGGACATGGACGGCAGCTGGTCGATGTTGAGCCCGGGAAAGTGCTTGTTGGCCCAGGCATTCAGCGAATCTTTGTCGGGCCCCGGGGTTCGGACGTTGCGGCCCATGGTTCCGACTCCTCCAGGCCTTAGCATCCAGGCTGGCCTGTGCTCTGCTGCTTCGCTGCCCCCTCTGCTTCGCGATGACACCGGGGTCAATGATGATTGTGGTTGGTTGCTCAGCGAACTCTGCCGTCGTGTCGGGTGGTTTTCAGAGGGTCCGGGCATGCCACCGGAAAGATCTGAGCTCTGGCGCGGTGTTGAGAGTACTGACAAGATACTCTTCTTCCGACGAGGGGGAAAGTAGCCCATTGATTGGCGAGAGACTCGCCCTATCTCTACCGGCGTCTGAAAGGATTCTATTCGGACCCAGCGAACATGGCTCCATGGTTTACTGTCTCGATCAATCTGTTGCGCATCACTCTCATCGATATCAGATAGAGAGCTGTAATAATCAGTGTGCTCAGGTTTCAATTTATTTGATGGTGCCGACGATGGTGCCAGTAGGTCTGTTTGCTCCGCGCATACAGGAGCTGGAGGGTCGCATGGACAGCCCCGAATTTCACATGCATCAACTGGCAATGTGAGCCATTTCCGTGTTTGGATGCTATCGCGCGACCACAGTCCGTTGGCCTTTCGGAAGACATCCTCTCGGCATTGATATCGCAAGATGATTCCCGCATACGTATCGTTTGGCAGCACATGGTGAATGTAGACCAAGTAGTCATCGGGTGGTTGCTCATTCGTGGATATATCGTCCGACTTGCGTCGCTTGTGTCGCCCACTCGCATCCAGGCCGCCGTTGACGCCTTCGTGGCTCTCCAAGACGCTTGCGGTCTTGGCCGCTCTCAACGCGGCGTCTCGCTCGGCAAGCGAGCCTGCAGCCACGTCTGCCAGGCTCGGTGAGGGCGCGGGGCCCCAAGATTTCGGTCCTCTGATACTACCCGTTCGTGCGCGTGCTTGGGCGGCAGGCGCTCGTGCGTTTGGTGAGCGCGAGTGGTGCGGGCCGCCCGCGCCTCTCCTGTCCTTGGAGCCGGACAAGATGGAGGTGGCAAATCCCTGGACAGAAGACCAGCTCTGCGTCAGCGATTCACCGAGGAATTGGCCAATGTTGGCCGTGCTACCACCCGCGGCGGTGTCGGTGGGACGACTGCCGCCGCGTCCGTACTGCGATCGGGGTTGTTGTGCAGTCGACGCTTCAAATGCCGCGAGCAAGCCACCACCGTTTGTCGATCGTGTCGGGGCATGATCGTCGGTGGTTTTGTCGTCGGTGGTTTTGTCGTCGTCGAGGCTGATGAGGCGGCGATTACGCGGCCGAACGGCGTCGCCAGCAGCAGCCGGCCCCGCGGCTAGCCCTGACGACGACCTCGCTGTGTAGCCTGGTCGGCCAGTCATGCTAACCGCGAACGTGTCGACGGCGGCGGCTCGCGGCTCAGCCGGTAGTTGTGCATCCGTGATGGGCGGGTAGAAACTAGAGCGCGGTGTATTCCGTAACGCGAGATCGAGGGGGAATACGCGGTTGCCTGAGGCTTGTTTGTCGTGGGAAGAGAGCTTCGTTGGCGGTTGGCGGCCGACAAGCTACCTGGCGTTGTTCGTAGTGACGTACAGGTTGGTCACCAAGTGGGCTAGCGCTGCGCTGGGCTTCCTCTCCAAGTATGCTGGCAAGAAGGGAGTCCGCGATTGTCGGACCACGATGTTAGCCGTTCGAATTACGAAGTACAGGGATGATGAAGGGAATAATCAGTCGCTGTGGAAGCAAGACAGCGAGCTACGGCGTTGACAGGATGAAGGATGAAGGGGGGTTTCAACTACTCAGCCTGCTTGTCCCACAAGCTACAGGCTCGGTTTGGCACAGGCGGAGCCAGCCGCCCCGAGGTAGCCTCCTCCAGCGGTTCTTTACCACTGATGAGTGAGAGTTTAAAAAATATCTGTGTTTCTGTGTTCTCGTTTTGGAATGTTGATTCCATTAGAACACTGGGGTAGGTTTAAATACGTGAGGCTTCCCTTGAGTCCTCTTTCTAAGTTCCTAGAGTATCTGGCACTTTACAGCTCTTTCATTAGTCGAACAGGACACATTGTAAATTGTACCTCCAGGCCTCTGTCGGGTTTTTAGTGGATTCAGTGACGACGTAAACCCGCCACTTGACAGCTTTTTATGAGAGGGAAGCACTAGGGAAGACGGCCTTGAATTGCAATTTCAGAGATCACGGGTTTCACTTTACCAATCACCCCCAAACCGAAAAGCCAAGTTTCCAAACATAGACTACATTATGATTGATTCTCTTCATCAACTGCTATGTAAACAGTGTGGAAGATTGGCCATCTCCAACAACGCCCAATGATATGACCAATAGCAAAATGGTAAAGCACTCACATGGAGCTCAACCCCTTTACAATACACCGATAACGAGAAGACTAGGCACTTGATGAACCCGATTCCAACTGATTCAATGTTATTCAAGATGCTGCACCATTTTGTTCCCTCATAAACGCCCAACATGTATCACTATAAATGCATGCGATAGCTCAATTACAATTTCGCGAAATATGGAAACCAATTTCTGACTCTCAGTTGTCCTTGAACATCCTCTCGTTTCAATTGGTTGCCGCGTTTCCCATGTGTGGTGGGATACCACCGCTCAAGGCATCCAAGTTAAGCTGACTCGGGTCACCCTGAATGCCAAAGAATTGGAACCTAATGCCTTGTTAGCTCCACATATACATGTTCAAATAAACTCATTTACGTACCAATCTTCAACGTTGAGCGTTGTCGGCACTGGCTGTCCTGCAGCTGATCCTGTGCTCCAACTATCCGGGCTTTGCCCATCCTGCCCAGCGCCCTCAAAATTACCCTGCCACATATTCGCATGTGTGGCAAACCCCGGAACAGGCATTATGCCATGGCCGTTGCCATTGCTGTTGCCTTGAGCATTACCACGATGCTGGAACTGTGAGGGGGAGACTCCAGTTGGCACATGTCCCAATCCGTTGGCGTCAATGTTTTGGTGCGTCTGAGACGGCGAGACGTTAGGGATTCCAGTACTGTCAGGGAAGAGTTGATCCGGCTGGAAGTTCTCCCAAAGGGACTGTGATATATTGGGCGAGTTTCGAGTAACCAGATACAGGTCGGGGGGCGTGGCCGGTACCGAAAATGATGGGTTAAAGGGAGTTGCTGGTCGTGTCTGTGGTCGCGAGGTGGTACCTCCCATAAACGTATCGGTTGCTGGTCGTTGTGAAGGCGATACATTTGCCTGGTTGCCAGTAGAGCCGCCGTCAATCTTACCAGCACTCGGTGTTTGCGGACGGGATCGTTCATAAGACTCCTGTGGCGTCGGGGCATTTGCGGTGAAGTCCATGGCCATCTCATCAAACTTTCGCTTGCTCTGGTCTTGTGGCTGTTGCTGTGGTTGCTGCTGCTGCTGTTGTTGTTGTTGCTGCTGCTGCTGCTGCTGCTGCTGCTGCTGCGCCTTGCTATGCTGATCCAGTTGAGACATGCCTTGCTGCATTTTCCGATGGCGTTTACCTGCAGCTTTTTGTAACCGCTCTTCGAGTACCTTGTTGCCGATGATAGACTCAAAAAGCGTGTACACCATCTTGCCTACTAGCCAAACTCTTGACACTTCCTTCATTGCCTGCATGCAGCTACGTAGTCGGTCATGGGTCACCTGCTGTATCGATGGGACAGGTGACCGCATTTGATAGACGTGCATGATCAGCGCAGAGAATAGACTGTACACGATAAATGCAGGACAATATCGTAGCTGCTCATGGGCCGCAAGATTTTCGACAATTGAAGTAATCATGGCCGCGGCCTGGAAGGCAATGTTTCTTGACGGATACGGTGAATCGTCCAAGCTCCTCAGTCCACCGTTGGGAGGCATGTGTGCCCTATGCAGAAGGCAAAGAGTTGTGTAATAATTGGAGTGCAGCAAGGCAGACCAAAAGTGGTGTCGGGGCATCTCCCAGTAGACTATCTTGGGGCAATTTTGTAGCCAATCTGCCAAAGCCATGTCGCTGTGCGTGAGATCAATGGCATTTCGCTGACGACCTTTCGATGCAACCGAGTACTGTTGTGACAATACCAAGCCCATAATCTCGCACAGCTTAACGTATTGCAAGAAGAATTGCACGTGGATCTGATCAGGTGCGAATTCGGGGTTGTTGCCAGACTCGTCCTCGATGAAGTCGTCTTCTGTCAGCATTTCAACATCCGAATCATCGAGGTTGATTCCGACTGGCCGACCGAGAGCGACTGCTACTGAGCGATCACGCGTGAACAACGTCCACCAGATTCGCTTCCATAGACGCTTGTCGGATTTGCTCAGCTGAGACTGTTCAACTGAGCGATGCATACCAGATCCTTGTGCAACAATGGTGGCGACGCGGCTCCAGTAGAAGACGTTCTTGGTGACGTCTTCGGGACCCTCCCAGTACCAGCCCATTAAGAGAACAGACTGCACAATCGTAACACGGTCGTCTTCGTAGTTGGCATCATACAAAGCCTTGGCGCGCTTGTAGAACGTCAAGGCAGCCGGGGTAGTAGATCCATTGGCATCCATGAGCTGTTGGTTGCTGCAGACACGAGTACCAGCGAGTAAGACAGCTTGCAGGAGTAACAGCGAGGGTGGATTCTTCGGATCGCGATACTGCTTCATGAAGCGAGCCCGGTTAACGACGGGGACAATGGGATGTACCCATTTGAAATAGGAGTCAATGAGCTCATCGCATAAAGATCTAGGCGGTAGCAGAAAAGCTCCCCTTTGGTGTAGGATGTCAATCTCGACGTTATCAAGCTCGGTCAGTCGGGCACGAGAGCCCCGGACATTTTCAGGGAGAGGATAGTGTACAACGTCCGCAGAGCCTTGTCGATCATGAACGAGCAGGGTCAAGTTAGATGACTCGCCCAGGTATGCAACACGACCAGCTTCGGTGATGGGTGCACGGGTAAACTTGGGCTTCATCACCATGTTCAGATACGTGCCAGTATCGATATCCTGTTTACGGGACTGTGCCTCTGTCAGGAGAGTCAAAGGCGTGCCTTCTATCGAGTGCGATACCGTCGGAGGTTGTGGGTATGTGGCAGAGCCGATGGATGTTCCGGTTTGAGATCGTTCATCTCCTTCGCCTCGATCACTAGAGACGGTCAGGACAAGGAGCAAGAGGGGTGGTGGACGAGGTAGAGTCACCTGTCTGAATCTTTGCTGGTTTGGCCAGCGTTACTCTGCGCCTTCTTTCGCTTTGGGGTAGGAATACGGCATTCGATTTGAAATGCGACACAATTGGTGCAAGGCACACCAAGGCTGGCGGCGTCGCAACGGACCTAAGGTAAGCATGTTTAGAATGGGGTGCCGTGAAGAGTTGGGGCAGGGGTAACATCAGCATACTTTTCTGGCATGGCAAGTCTATTGGCAGGATAACAGGTGAAAAGTGTTAGCAGTCAGGCATATGAGAGAGTGGTGCAGCATGATACGGCGCAGTGATGGCGCGGGCCCAGAGATGCCTCGGCACGAGGAGCTTGGGGAGCGGAGATGGGGGAACGTTGGAGCTCCAGGCACGTACCTCACATGCACGCGATGCGCGTTGTCTATATCGGGTAGGGCCGATCAGTAAGATGCTGTGATGGTATTCAGGGGGTTGAAAAGGAGTAATTCTTACCTCCTGAAACTCACGCCAGCATTGGCGGCCGCGTTGGCAGCTGAGTTAGGATTGCCACCAGGTGACGATTTTGTGGGAGACTGGCCATTCTGGCCACTGTCGCCCGACATTTCAACGTCCATTGTGCGTTCAGGAGCGGGCGACAATTATTATGCAGAGCTTTGGTGCAGCGATGGGCGTTTTGGTCGGAAATTGTTGGAGAAAAAGGAGAGAGCGCGTTGGAGGCAGATGAGAATCTCGACCAGACGAGCAGAGCTGACGCTTTCGAGGGCGGGGGATGCGCCTGGGCTGGGGCAAATGCCAAATGCGCGACGACGACCGCGTGCGGAGCAGGTCAAGCCACAGGCGACGACTGATTTTAGCGTTGCGGGGGGGGGGGGGAGGTCCAAGAAGAGAGGGCTGGTTGGCAAACGGCGAGGTACCAGGACGTAATATTTGGAAAATCCGGGCCAGAGTCAGCCTTGCTTGGTGTCGCGGAATAAATTCGAGTTGTGCGGATCAAGTCGAGCAACAAGGAAAAATGGCAGCAGTTGATGAAAAGCGGCCGATGAGCGGAAGAGCAAGGTCCGGATGGCAGCACTGCCCCGATCTTTCAAGACGCTGCCGCTGGTGGTCAGGCTGCTGACTTGATGGGGTGGGTGTATAGGGGTTCGTGGACGAGGTCCGCAATCGCGGGGTGGCAGCCTTGGAAGGTGCTGAGGTGTAATGCAAGTCTGTATCGTTCGATAATGGCGCGAGGGTGTCGAGTCGAGCGCGTTGAAAATATTGGCGATGGACAGAATGACCTTTCTTATGCTGAATCAATATTGCTGGCCGTTTGGACTGGCGGAGAGGAGACGAGGCGGGCAGGCGGGCGAGGCAGTCAGTTTCTGGCGTTTGCACACTAATAAGAGAAGAACCCCATGAATAAAAGCGGCGCCGAATTCCAGCTCGCAGACAGGCGAGATTTCCCTACAACGCTGTTAATAATCAACGCACGGTGAATCGCCAGCAGGAAATCCGCGGGGAAGGCGGCCAAGCTGTCCGTACTGGAAACCTGATTGGTTATAAACCAACACACAGGAAAAGCTCCGAAAAAATCAACGAAACAACAACGAAGCAGAAGTAGTGAGGGAAAGAAAGAGGAATCCATCAAAACGGCCGAGGTCGACTGGGGTCTAGTATTTACATATGCATCTACGACGGCGGGCACTACCTTCACCAACAACTCTTCGTCCCTTCGACCATAACCATGCATAGCTCCAGATGGGCTTGCAAGGATGCCATGACGAACAATGGCCGGGCAGCAGTACAGGAAGGGGAGCCCATCCACCCATCCCGGCCGAAGTCACCCGATACCCCGCGTCGCCTTGGACTGGGGAGAATGGAGACAGTGGACAGCCATTAGCTTTGGGGAAACGGGAAGGCGAGGGTGTGTATGGTCGTGCTCTGCGAGTAGCCGCAACCTGCGACTCGCCGCCGTCGACCAAAATCTGGGGGAGCAAGTAGCCTTCTCAACCAAGCGAAGAGGCTTGGCACACAAGCAAGAAAAAGAAGCTCCCGACGAGGCGCAACGCCCTGCCGCCCCTTGAGTCAGGTATACATCATCTCAAGAACCCTTTCCCTTTCTCCAGACTGATGAAGAGATACCCCACGTCCTTTTCATTCACTTATTCCTTGCTTTCTCGTGGTTACATCTCACTAACGGTAGCCACCCATGCCAGGTTCCTATTCGATCGCTTCCCTGAACATCGGCCCACGCAGTCTACATACATACAAATAGAAAGAAGATACGCAACCCTGTGTGCGCAGCAACCCACTCTAGTTGTCAATGCAAGTGACGTTATTTCAGGCCAACCGCCACCCCACGCTTGTGTACCAGACTAGGGGATGCACACCCCAAGCTCCAGACTCGAGATGGGGCCGTTGGCGAGATTATAGCGCCGAAACTCCTGGCATGGCATGGCGAGGCCCTTCAGCTCAGAAAAGGTACATCTTTGTTGTTTGTCAAGCACGCCTCTCCAGGCTTTGGCAAGATCCGAGCATGTGCAGTTAAGGTAAGGTGTCAACCCATCACTCCGCACCCCGCATCCCGACCAATAATACAGCTGCACATTATATGATTGTAATCCATAACTTACACCATTGATAGCCAAGGACACGCGAATGTCGCCACGCGATCTTTCTCATCTGCACGAGTTCTTAGTGCGGCATTGAGAATTCGGGTCCGCCACCGTTCTTGGCTGAACCATCGCCTAGATAGCATCCACATGTCCGTGGGGAGGGGAGCCGCCCTTCACCGTTCCCCAAATCTTAAATATTTGCTGGCCGATAATAACGGGCCTAGAGGCTCGAATGTATTGCCTCTTATAATTATATTAATAAACATCTGCAAAAAAAAAAAGGAGCGCTCGTACCACTGCCGACTGCTACGTTCCCCAAACCTTACCCATTGCAAGGGGGGGAGGGGGTCCCAACCACGCATCCGTATAACGTCAGAAGTAGTACGGAGTATAGGTCTTAGTTATGTGTTGGAGAAGAAAAAGAAAGGAGGACAATTAAAACGGGCGTAATCTGTAGAATGTCGTAAACTTCTAGAAGTAGACGGCAAGCCTCATAATTCAGCCCGAAGAGACTGCCTAGTAACATGGTGAGACGCTGGCCAGGCACCGAGGCCCTCATTACTCTCGCTTCAATCCGCCACAACGTGGCTCAAACCTGCTAGTTATTTTATTTCATCGGCAATTTTCACGACTACAGATAAATTGGCATGTTGGCTGATCAAGGACACCCTGTTGGAAGCTAGTCTGGACGATGATCTCCGTCCACATCCCCATAGCTCACGCGCCTCGCCAAACACTCATCACACGCTATTGTCTTCCTGAATCTCTCGAATTCCTGTTTTCTGATCCTTGCAAAAACGCCTCCCCGGGTTTCCTCGGACTTTATCCCTTTTATCAGTGGTAAAGTGATGGACGTTTTGCCTTGCCATCCCAACCAGGGATCTCTTGGCAACGTGGCTCGAGCCGCATCATAGTCATGTCAATGACATTCTGTTTTTTACCGACACCCGCCGCAAATGGCCTCCTCCAGCCCCATGATCTGTCGATGCTATAACTGAAACCCCCCCTCTCTGTCCGTACTTTCTTCCCACGTCCCGACCAAGTCAAGCCCACATAGTCAGGATCCGGACGAATCTTTCACGAAACCCTTTCGAGGCAACAACGTCCTGCGCAGAGGTGAGGCGAACCAGAGATGCTTACCCAAGCCTTTTTTGCGGCATGAACTGGACTAGTTGCCCATTGTGCTTATGCCAGCGCTCGAGCACGATTCGCATCTGTGCTTTTTTCCCGGCGGCCCCCAATCAATACAACTAATTATAACTGCAGGGCTGGAGACAAAGACGCAAAGGCATTGCAGTGGCCAATGGAAATATTCCAACCCGTTTCATGTTCAACAGGCACCAGGAGAGGATCCCGGTCTCTGCCGATACATATTCGCGTATTTTGATTTTTGCTCATAATATTATATGCTACATACTTTCTAAATCTCGATTGCAAGGGAAGCCCATGAAGTTCAGTTCCGTATCCCCCTACTCCCATTAAACCCAATCACGTCATCCTCAGCCTTTTATTGCTTCTATTATTAGATGCTCTTCTTACTGCTCTTCTTGCTAGACGCATGCCCATTCGTCGCCGCGCTCTTCATCCCAGGTGCCGCAGCGTCACCGTTGTGTCGCTGTTTCAAATGGTCGTCACCGACCTGCACGCCTGCGACGAACAGCGCGCTCACGCCCTCGAGCGCCGCGACGAAGACGCACAGCAGGCTCGCAATGGCAAAGTGGCTGATTGTGGCGCCAATCTCCAGCCACGAGCCCTCGTCCCTGACGACCCAGAAAAAGTAGAGTGTGAGGACATCGCTGACGGCGATGACGACCATGAAGAGCGCCGACGGCGCAACACCGAGGCGCACGTTGAGCACGCCGAGATTGGCCGAGATGAGGGCGAAGGGGACCATGATCTTGAAGATGAGCAGCGCGCCCTGCGAGAAGGGATCGAAGACGGGCAGCAGCCGGTTGACGCTGTCGAGGCTGAAGGAGGAGATGGAGGCGATGTTGCCGGTGCTGAAGAAGGCGGACTGCAGCAGAACGAGGAAGAACAGGGCAATACGCGCGTCAGATAGTCGCAGCGCGCGGAACCGCACGCCGCCATCAAGCTCTATCGTAGCTTCATCGTGGTTCTTGACTTGTGCTGTCGAGGGAGAGGAGCGCCCGGATACCTCGACGGCGTACTCGAGCCGGACCCAGGCGACCAGGGTGATGCAGAAGGCCACGTAGAACAGACCCTCGTAGGAAATGGTGAGGATCACAAAGGCAGGCGAGCAGGTGAGGAAGATAAGCATCAGGCGGTGCATGTAGTTGCCCACGGGCCGCAGGCGGTGCGCGAACGGCGCCAGGAGCGAGAGCACCAGCACGGTCCATCCGACAACCTGGTTGCCGAGCGGGAGACCAGTCTTGGCGGCGAGTGAGAGCGCGCTCGAGCGCGTCACAATCATAGCCAGCACGGTGAGGCCGATCTGGGCGCCCATCAGAGCGCGGCTGAGCGGGTTACTCAGGCTCTTGCCGTTCGCAGGTGGGGCACTGAAGTCAGATAGTACAGCATCCTCGAATGCCAGGTACAGCAGGCCAATCAAGACCATGGCGACGCCGCCGGCCAGGATTAGCGGGATGTTGTCCGTCTTATTGGCGGGAAGCAGCGTGAAGGTGCTCATGACGAGACAGGCGAGGACCCAGGTGGCGCAGAGCGAGGCGTGGCCGCGAACAAACGCGAGCCCGTGCAGCGCCGGCCACACGGCACCCAGCACGTAGAGACCGGTGAAGACCTCGCGGTGGATGTAGCCGAGCGCAAGGCCCTGGATGACGGCCACGTAGACGACGGCAGACAAGCCGAGACTAAGCGCGGCGCTCGCGGACTTGATGTGGGCAAAGAGGATCCGGCGGCCCTCGGTGAGGCTCCGCCGGCAGGCAAACACCTCCTCCCAGAAGACGACGGGAAAGGCGGCGTAGAGGTAATACGTGGGCGGCGACTGGGAGATGACAAAGGAGGCGTACAAGGCGACGAGCACGGCAGAGGAGACGGCGAGGCCTGCAGCGGAGCGCTGCGGCTTGAACTTTTGGCCGACGACGAAGAGGTCGATGACGGTGGCGAGGGCATACGCCATCCAGCCGAGATATCCGATGGTAATGAGGGCACGCAGAAACAGCCAGTCGTATGTCTGGAGGTAGCGTAGCCCCTGGAGGGTCACCTGAATCAGGGCGTCCGTCTCCTCTATTGCCTCCTCGTACTTTTTGCCATCGATGAGGGCCTTGATGGCGGCGATGCGGTCGTCCGGGCTGGCATTCTCCTCGTTGAACGGGCTGTAAGGACGGAAGCGCAGCTCGGTCGCGCGTTTTTTCGCCTCCTTGACACGGTACATCTCAAGAATGCCCTCGGCGTTGACGAGCGACGCGCGGGCCTTCTCCGTGTTAGTCCCGGCAAGGTAGGAAAGCGGCAGCTCGCCGACCGAGTTGGCGGGAAAGTCCAGGCCGGTGAGGTAGGCCATGAGCGCGGCAATGTCCGCCTGGGCGACGTCGTGGCGGCGGATGTGGTCGAAGCCCCAGTCAGCAGAGAATTCGTCGTGCCCGGGAGCGATGGTATTGGCGTGCTTCTCTGGACGTGCGACGCCGGAGCCCCAGGCCACCAGAGGCGTGCGGGTGTTGTCCGGGTGGCCGTCGCCGTGGCTGCCCCAGTCGCTCATGCCGTGGTCAGCAGTGAAGATGTAGGCAGTCCTGTCGTCACCGTAGAACTTGTCGATGAGCTCCGTCATTTCCTTGACGCCCCGATCGACAACCTGGATGTTGTGGAGGTACTCCTTGGAGTAGGGACGATACGCGTGTCCTGTGGTATCGATACCGAGGAGGTGGAGGAAGAAAACGACCTTATCCTGGCGCAGAGCCTTATCGAGGTCCTTGTTGGTCGCAGCCCCGGCGAAGAAGTCGCGAACGTGGTCGAATACCCATTCGTCTAGGATGGTGGCATCCTTGGAAAAGTCCTCGAGCTCGGCTTCGTAGGCAAAGGCGTCGACGCGGCCGGGGACAGCGCCGGCCTCGAACATCGGGACAATGTCTGGGCTACCCCAGCTCCAGGTATGGCGGCTGCGGTTGAAGACGCTGTCAAAGTGGACGGGGTTCATCTTCCATCCAGTCGCAACGGCCGAGACGTCCTCGTACAGGCCGGCAATCATGGCGACGTGGCCAGGGCGAGACTCGGTGGGCACGCGGGTATGAGAGACGCCAAATGTGCCTTCTTTGAGGACCTTGGAGCGGATAAAGGGCGCAAGTGGTCGGGGGACGAGGTCGGCCTCGGTCTTGGGGTATGGCTCGGGGAAGGACTGGAACGCTTTGTCGGCGCGTAGACCGTCACCTACTCAGGAACCAAGACGGTGGTTAGTCTTGCGATTGCGTCGCGCAGAGGGGAGAGAGGAGAGAGGGTGAAGATGCCGTACCAACAAACAACACCAATCTTTCAGCAGGGGCTTTGACTGAAGGGGGGCGCTCGACGCCGTGGAGGCGCATGCCTGTGACGATTGGGCTGACAAAGTAAATGTCAAAGATGGAGTAGATGTAGACGAGGTGGAAGATGATGGCCACGGCCAGGAAGCCGAAGCGAGAAAAGGCTGCCATTTTTGAGGCAGCAGCAATCTAGTAGACAGAATCAAAGAAACGAGTGTATATGTTTGCGTCGGAATTGATTCGTGTCGCAGCCTAGACAGAGGTGTACGGAGAAAGCACCTTGATAAACTCGACGGACTAGTTGGCGTTTGATATTGCGGGAGGGGTGGCTGCAAAGGAATGGCTAGGCAAAAAGAAGACAAGAACGGAATTTCAAAGCCGCAATTTTGGGAGGGACAATAAAAATAGACTACACGGCCACCATGGCAGAAGATTGATGGCTCGGCGCAACAAGTTGTGATGCGACGTCGAGGGGTGAAGCTTTGGGGCCAGATGGCGGCTCGTGAAGTGGCAGACTTCCATATTGGCATTAGCAGCTTTTATTCCCTAATACCTGACTAGTACTAATAGGTAGGCCTCCAACATAACTAACAGTGCCTGGCGCTAGCGCATTAACAAATACACGGCTCGCTTCAGGGGCTTGCCCTTCTATAAGAACTCCTTTTAGGGGCTCCACAGCGGAAGCGCCAGAGCGGGACAGCCTGAAAGCTGAAAGTTGCCTCGTAATAAATCGCATTAACAAGCGCCTACCCTGTAGCTTGCCGAGAGAGGTTCGTTTCGGCGCACATGTACAGTGCGCGCGTAATGTAGTTCACGAGTAAAGTTGCCGATAGAATGGCAAGTACTTCTTTACGGAGATTTACCCAGTATGTGTGTTGGTTAAGGTACTTACTCAGATAGTGGTCCTTTGCCCTGGAGTAAACGCCAATGATGATGCCATGCTTCGCCACGTTATGGTACCGGACGTTAGCAAAGCACCAACCTATATGAACAAACCAAATATTGAGTTATTAGCAGCAGGCACAAGTGCTGCAGTTACCCGAGGCCCCTATTATATGACTGGATATACCACCAAGACGAAGCTACGGATCACCACCAAACTATACTTCTGATAGCAAATGTTCAATTGTCGTCTTTACATAATCTTGAAAAGGGGACAGTACGGAGCCTTCTATGCCAATGCCCAGAAAATAAATGAGAAAAACCAAAATCATAGGGTATCAATTCCCCCCCAAAAAAAACCCCACAACTCCACAGTAATGCATCACCCAGGAGCCCGTTGCCGTCTTACTCCTCGCCTCTCGATTGCCTCTCCCTCAACGCCCTGACAACTTTGCTGTAAAAGTTAGCTGCTTGCGGTCGCTTGAATCCAATCTCGTCGCGAAGATATTTCGGCAAGCGGCCGATCAAGTCGGCATCTCGATCAGCCTTTAGCTGCGGGCTGTATAGGACCATGGACTCTTCGTAGCTGGCCGTGGAGCTGCCCCCGGCGACGCCGAGCTTGAAATGCAGTGCTATCGTCCTGTTAGAGCCATCCTTTGCAACCATATTCGCAGCTTGGTACTTACTGCCATTGCGGCCAGTCTGGATGCAGTCGAAGATGTCCTGGTTGCCGTCCTGCTTCACTCCTTGGATAATGAGACCGGTCAGGTCCGCATATAAGTCCTCTTTGGCATGCGCAGCATGAACTAGCTCCGATTGGCCCGTCCAAGCCTTTGCAGCGTTGCCCTTGACCGCACTGCCGGGAATGGCGCTTCCGGGAGCGGCTCGACTGGCGGCAAGCTTGGCGTTGAGGGCCTTGATTTGGCGCTCAGATTCGGCAAGTGAGTTTTCGAGCTCTGCCACCCTATCGGAAAGATCCTGTGCGTTGCTTTGGCTATCTTGTAGCTGTCGGCGCAGCGATTCAGTGTCGCCGGAGGCTTGCCGTTGCGCGGCCAGCTCCTCCTTGAGCTTCGCTATCAGCTTGCCTGCAGCTAATGCTCATGTTAGTGGGCATTGTCACTGTATGTATTGATGCGCTGTGAATACTTACTCGCCGTATTCTCGTCGGTCTGCTTGCGCAGCTTCTCGTAGTTGCGTTCGGCGGCGGCGACGCCAACCTCGCGAAGCTCAGTGTACCGACCCTCGAGATTTTCGTATTTCCTGGTCATATCGCGCAAGCGACGCTCCAGAATGAAGCTATCTTCTCGAGGCTTCTGCGGTTGATTCATCGGAGGCGCACGAGATAAAGCTGGCGCTACTGTCGTTGGCGGGCTCGTGGGTCTTGGTTCCTCCTCCCCTCCCTGTTCGATCACGTCTACCATGTCCACCTCGGCATCGTCTTCTACCTCGTATTTTCTCGGGTAGCGATCGGCTGCGCGCTGCGGTGAAGAGGACGCATATCGCTTCGTCGTCGCGAAACTTTGCTTAACAGGTCGCGAATCTTCGAGCCGCTGCTTTTTGCGAGACTCTCTCGGTGGGTGCGATTGCAGCATGCCGCCCTCATCAAAGATATCATCATGGGTGGCGTGACTCGGCTTCTCGTCTCTGGTCTTGTATGACGGACGGGTCGCATTGAGGTTGCTCTTGTCCGTCAGCACTGGTCGTCCCGGTGATAGTCGGCGCGGGGCCTTTTTGTCGATTGATCCTGCCAGTTTTGACGAGGGTTTCGAAATTCTCTTAGATGTTGTGCCTCTAGCGACCGAGCTCTGTCTCTTGCGAGGGAGGCTCCCTATGCCTCCCAGGTCCGAATCTGAATCGGATCCTACCAAGGTCGCGAACCGCCCCGCAGTGCGTACCCGGGTTGCCATGGCGCTGTCGCGTCGTTCAATTGGAGCGGGTTAGTTAAAATGCGATGTAAACCGGTGCCGGGTACAGAAATTTGTGGTGTATAGGGGATTTCGATTGGGTAATGAGGGCAGGAAATAGAATGCGACTGCAAAAAAATAATGTCGAGTCGCGGCGGGAATCCAGTTAGATTTCCTGTTTTGGTTCCATGTAAACAAAATGGTACGGCGGGTCCTTCACGATGTCGAAGAATCCTTAGTCAGCAGTAGTTGACTTATTCGCCGGCCCACCCACCTTTTTTCACCAAGGAGGGTGACGTGCATCTACATACATAGGTAGTAAGCCGAGGCTAGCAATGTACCTTGAGGTATCTGTGATGTGCATGCTTGGAATCGAGCTGTGGCTTGATGCACCAGTGCTTTCGCAATGCAGGAAATTCACAAGGCAGATTCAAAGGAGGGTTGGGCACTTTACTGGTGAATATATTGAATCGTGACCAACTTCCTGATTGGCTCAGTTTTCACCGTAGACCGCAAATTCCTACATGTGAAAACCCACTTTGGGCGTGTAGGGTACCTATTGATACAACCTCTAGCCACAGAACACCGCCAGGCATCTCCCAGTGGTCGCTGGTCGCATCACTTTCTCTTTGCACACACATCTCGCTCTCCGTGCGCCATACCCCTGCCGGTGAAGTCTTGCAAAGGCCATTCTGCCTTCCCTTCTTCCTTTCTTCTGCGGAATCTCATGCCCGACCAGTCAGCGTCTTGGCTACGCTGGGTCGTCGGAATGGGCGAGCGTCGCAAACTGGGTGATGTCGCCATGGACCTCGTCCTCTTCGCTGGCATGGTATGTTTTCTCGTGGTGCTGCCTGTGTAAGATGAAAGGAAGGCTAATACAGGGCGATTAAAAAGATGACAGCTGGCCTGTATATTGCGCGCAACTTTCTGAACCCGATCCTCAGCAACCTCGCCGATCCTGACAAGGAGAAGCACGACCAAGCCAGACAAAACGCTAAAGCTCATCTCGAACGCATAAACCGACGACGTCAAACCGAGGCGAATGCCGGCCAAGGAAGTGACAACTTTCAAGAACAGCCGCGTGTGGAAGACCTAGTTCTCAACGAGTTTGAAAATCTCATTGCGCTCGAGATGGTAGCGCCCGAAGATATCCATGTTGGCTTTGATGGTGAGTTGGACGCTACTACCAATGGCCTTGGCCTCTGACGTGGCACTAATGTTCGTGATAGATATCGGAGGTCTGGAAATGATTATCGAAGAGCTCAAGGAGTCTGTCATCTACCCGCTCACCATGCCACACCTGTACTCGCACGCCGCGCCGCTCCTGTCCGCCCCGTCTGGCGTCCTCCTTTTCGGTCCTCCTGGTTGCGGAAAAACTATGCTCGCCAAGGCCCTCGCTCACGAGAGTGGTGCTTCCTTCATCAACCTTCACATTTCCACCATGACGGAAAAATGGTATGGCGACTCCAACAAAATCGTCAAGGCCGTCTTCTCCCTGGCTCGCAAGATGCAGCCTGCCATCATCTTTATCGACGAGATTGATGCCGTGCTCGGCACACGACGCAGTGGCGAACACGAAGCTAGTGGCATGGTTAAGGCTGAGTACGTAAACCTTGGGGAAATGCTGATCTATTCGGCCGCAAGAACTAACACCCTCTTGCAGATTTATGACCCTATGGGATGGCCTTACTTCTGCCAACTCTTCTGGCATGCCCGCCCAAATTGTTGTACTCGGTGCTACGAACCGTATCCACGATATTGACGAGGCAATTCTGCGGCGAATGCCCAAGAAGTTCCCCGTCCCGCTTCCCGGCCAAGAACAGCGCCGCCGCATCCTCCAACTCGTTCTACAAGGCACCAAGACCGATCCGGATCACTTCAGCCTCGACCAGCTGGCTAAGCTCACGGCTGGCATGTCTGGGAGTGACATCAAGGAAGCCTGCCGTGACGCCGCCATGGCACCCGTCCGCGAATTCATGCGCTTGTACCGCGAGCCGGGGCAACCCATGCCCCAGGTTGACGCGTCGCAATTCCGAGGCATTCGGACGGACGACTTCTTTGGTAACCGCGGTGGCCAGCTGCCGCTCGGCAGCGGCGCTCCACGTAAGGCTGGCGGCAAGCGCAAGGGGCAGAGTAAGAGGAGTGGAAGCACGCAGAGCGACGAGTACGAAGACGTTGATGAGCTGGTCGTGGAGGAGCAAGACTAATTTAGACTGGATATGCCCCTGATGGCATGCGAAATATACGGAACACACATGTACAAACACCACGCCGCTTTGCACGATTTTTGCTATGACAATGTTCACCCACGGCTGACGCTACGACATCTTGAGAGCTGTGCAACGTTGATGATATGCTTGTTGGAATATTCCGATCAGGTTATTTTTGCTATAGATTTTAATGACGAACAGCCTAGCGAAGATTTTGCATGATTTCCCCCCGTCTAAAGTGATGACCCTGCGTATGTATATACAAGAAGAATTCTAAATTGGGTCGGAGCGGCCGAAGGGACTAGGGTGCAGGGAAAACCGCTGGGCTAGTCCTGCAGGTTGGCCTTCCCCAAGGCCTTGAGTTTTTCCACGTACTGGTGGCGAATGACCCATATCGTAATGGCCACACCGACGAGGCACGACGCAAAGGTGATGCCGTAGGCGGCGCGGTAGCACTCGAGGCCCTCATGGCAGGAGCGCTCGCCGCTGGGATCGAAGACGCTGTGGTGGTCGAGGATGGAGCCGTAGACGAGGTTGAAGATGTTGGAAGAGAAGACGGGCGCGAGCGTCATGAAGCCCCAGTTCTGGCTGAGGCCATGGATGCCAAACGTCTCGGCGACGATGGACGGGAAGACACCGAAGAGCAGGCCGTACGCGATGCCGGAGAACCCGGAGAGCAGGAAGAGGTAGATGGGCGTGGAGATGGTCAGGCCGCACAGCTGGGCCACGGTGAAGATGAGGCCAGAGGTGACGAGGCACCACACCCGGCTGGCCCCAAGCTTCTTGACGAGGAAGTCGGAGCCAATGCCTGGGGAGGACAATATTTAGCTTGGATACAAATGAAAAGATACAAATCAGGAGTATATGTGTGTGGGAGGGGGGGCGGGAGGAGGACAGGGGGGGCAAGGCAGGGGGAGGAGGGTTCACGTACCGCTGAGAAGACGTCCAACAAAGCTACCAATGGAAAGAATCGAGACATGCATCTGTTGTCGATGGACGAGAAACTCTTCACCTTTTGAGCTGTCGTAGTGTTTCCACAGCACGTTGGCATCATTTCCAATATTACTATTTGTAATCAGCCTTTGGAACATTCCCGTGGCACTACGTTGCACTTACTTGATGGTCATGAGGCCGGCACCGGCCAGAATCGTCATGATGGCGAACAACTGCCAAAAGTCAAGGCAAGTCAAGAGCTGAAAGCCGCGAATATCTACAAGGTGGGACGGGTCTCGATCAATACGTGCACTCCCATCGCGATTCGACGCCGACGACCCCGTCATGAGGGACGACGACTCGTCCGGTGCAGCGTCTTCAGCATCTGGGCGATCAACCGCCACCCCGCCAGGGGTAGCGGCGAGCGCGGGGCCGGCTTGCTCCGCCGTGACTTGCGCGGCTGCGGCGGCATTAAAGTTGTGGGACGTACCGGGTTCATCATCAAGTGTGGCGCGGGGGTGCTGGTTGCGCCCTGACGACGAGGTGCGACGCAAGCGCTGCCCACGCAGGCTGCCACCCTCTGTGCCGGGTTCCGCGCCCGGAACGGCCTGATACGAGGACGACGACGCTGCTGACGCGTGGGGGTAGGCGCGGAGGAAGAAGAAGCCGCTGACGGTGAGCACGACGGTACCCCAGGCCAGCAGCTCCAGGAACGAGCTCGGGTCACCGGGGAAGAGGACGGAGCCGAGGAAGGAGAAGAAGAAGGCGCTGAGCCCGAATGCGGCGAGCGGGAAGGCGGTCGCGGTACCGCGGTGTTGCGGCCAGTTGATCGCCGAGACCTTGACGGCGGCGAAGAAGGCGAGACAGCTGCCCATGCCGGTGAGGTAGGAGAAGAAGCAGAGCTTCGGGACGGAGGCGCTGCCGCTGCCGGCGGCAGCAGAGGCATCGGCGGCGTCGTAAGCGCGGTGCAGCGGAAAGTAGCCGATGCCGAGCAGTGCGGCGCCGAGCAGGACGGCGGGGCCGCAGCCGACGGCCGGGTGATCGACGAACATGCCGACGAGTGGGCCGAGCGAGTACATGCCTAGGTTGCCGAAGAGGCCGACCAGATTGCTCTGCGTCGCCGTGAGCTTCAGCCTCTCGGCAAATTGCGGCGCCCAGGCTGAGTAGACATACTATGGGCAGGTTAGCGACTGAGTGTTTCAATCTGTGTCACAGACAGGGGGCGAATCGGAGGACACGTTGAACGCACATTCGTGCCGCAGGCAAGAGAGATGACGGTGGCTGCGACGCTGGCGATAATTTTCCTACGATGCATATCGTCGGATTGCATGGCGGATAGACTGTTGGGTATTGTTTTGCGATAGGGATGATGGGGGTAAGATGCAGCGACTGGGCCGCTGAGACGGATAAGAGGCAGCGATGGCGTGCTAGCAGCACAATACCATTGAGAGGGATTGGCTGTCGCTGGCAACGGCTTTGAGGGAAGAAAGTCGAAGAGAAGGAGAAAAATAGGAAATGCAAGAGAGTGAAGCTGAAAAGGCCATATGATGATGCGGGAAGACAACAAGGAAACGAATTGGCTTCGGGTCAGTGTCCTAGATCTTGCTTGGCATGCGATAGCGAGTGACCTGGTCCGTGTTCGGCCCGGAGGAGGGACCAGCTGCCGCCCCCAAATTTAGCAGCTGAGCCGCTGCAACGTGCGCTATCATTTGCCTCTGACGGTGCTTTTTTAGTGGGTTGTCTAAGGCGGGTTTCAGACTTGGCTTCCGACAACAGACTGCTTACGTAAAGCATCAGTACTCCAGCCCCACCCAGCCATCAATCAGTCTTGGCGCTTGCGAGCACCTGATCCGCCGTCATTCCGGCTCGTCGTCACCTTGTCGTCAAACAAACCAAGCAGCCAGCACCAACCTCGACGCGCTGGCAGGCGTCTATTCCTTCGCTATCGAAAAAGAAAAAGAGAACCCCCCTTTATTGATCCGTCACCTGTCCTCCGCCCGCGCCCTGCCCCATCGCCAGCCCTCACGATGGGTGCGCTGCTTTCCCTCCCGCTCATGGCCGTGCCGAGCATGGCCACGGTAAGAACAATGCCGTCCAGACTCTGCCGTCGTAAACCTTGCAGACTGACATGAATCGAATTTCAATAGCTACTCTCCTTTGGCGCCAGCTGTTGCGGAGCGGCAACGTGCTCCATGGTCTGCAGCGCCTGCGGCAAATGCGGCAACAGGTTTGTCTTCTTTCTCCGGTCCCGCGACTACGCCCTTGACGAGTCTCATGCTAACTGCCATGGTCCCCTCCTAGTGTCGCAACCCGCATCGCCTACGCTCTTATCCTCCTCGTCAACTCCATCGTCGCCTGGATCATGCTCACTCCGTGGGCCATTGAGAAGCTACAGCATCTCATGCTCGACTACGTCAAGATCAACTGCCCCAACGGCGAATGCTACGGCTTGCTTGCCGTCCACCGCATCAACTTCGCCCTCGGTATCTTCCATCTCCTCCTTGCCGGACTGCTCTTTGGCGTCGCATCCTCCAAAGAGCCCCGCGCTGCGATTCAGAACGGCTACTGGGGCCCAAAGGTTATTGCCTGGATCGCCTTTGTCGTCATGTCCTTCCTCATCCCTGATGAATTCTTCATGTTCTGGGGCAATTACATCGCCCTCATCGGCGCCATGCTGTTCCTGCTCCTTGGCCTCATCCTCCTCGTCGACCTCGCCCATGGATGGGCCGAATATTGCCTCGCCCAGATAGAGGAGACCGACTCGCGACTCTGGCGCACCGTTCTCATTGGCTCCACGCTCGGCATGTACGCCGCCTCCCTCGCCATGACGATTGTCCAATACATCTTCTTCGCTGGCTCCGGTTGCTCCATGAACCAGGCCGTCATAACCATCAACTTGCTTCTCTGGCTCATCATCTCCTTCATCTCAGTTAACCCCACCATCCAGGAAAACAATCCCAAGGCTGGCCTTGCCCAGGCCGCCATGGTCGCCGTCTACTGCACTTACCTCACCATGTCTGCCGTCTCCATGGAGCCCGACGACAAGCAGTGCAACCCGCTGCTCCGTGGCCGCTCCACCCGCCGCACCTCGGTCGTCATCGGCGCCATCGTCACCATGCTCACCATTGCATACACCACGACCCGTGCCGCCACTCAGAACTTTGGCCTCGGCGGTAGCGGCAACGGCGGCATCCGCCTGCCTGAAGACGATGAGCACGACCTTGTCACACAGCAGCCCGGAAGCAGGCGTGAGATGCGTGCCGAGGCCCTCCGCCGCGCCGTGGAAGAAGGCAGTTTACCCGCCGACGCCCTCCTCTCCGACGACGACGACGCCGACGGCGGCAGTAACACCGCCCACGACGACGAGCGCTCCCGCACCCAATATAACTACTCCATGTTCCATATCATCTTCTTTCTCGCAACCACCTGGGTCTCGCTCCTTCTCACACTCAGCCACGAGACGGCTATCGAGCCCAATAGCGACTTTGCCAGCGTGGGTCGCACATACGACGCCAGCTGGATCAAGATTGTCAGCGCCTGGCTGTGCCACGGCATCTACATTTGGAGTCTTGTTGCCCCCGTCGTTCTCCCAGAGCGGTTCGACTTTTCCTAGACAGACAATCATTTTACATGTACATTCTCCTCATTGTTTCTACCTAGCCTGGATCTCTCTGGGGCGTTTTGTTTTCCCTTTTATCTTCATCCCTATAGCGCTTTACAGCGACTGGCGTCTGGATTCCTAATTTGTCTTCACAATTTACATACGACGTGCCACCTTGGTCAAGACCAGGAAGTACACGCCATTGTCCGGTTCCAATTTTTACTCAACATTTCGTGCTTCGTGTGCCTAGAAAAAAGCAGCAAAGACAGGTGTTCGTCTATATAATTATTTCTTTATTCAAAGAACTCGTAAGGTATATCCCACCTTCCGTGCCCACAACTATCTAACATGTATATACCTCTCCGTGAGCGTGTTGACGTCGTCCTTGCTTTGCGCTGTAGACTGCTGAAGAAAAAAAGCAGACGCTCCTCCCGCTGGCCCTTCTTCCCGTTCCCTAAATGTAAAAGAAAAAAGAACGCCTTGACAATGATCATTAAACAAGAAGCGAGATTATAACCCCACGGAAGCTGAAAAGGAAGAAGAAGAAAAAAAAAAAAAAAGAAAACCGCAGTCACCGCACCAAACCAATCTAACCACCACTTTGCCCCAGCTTCTTTTCTCGTCAGACACGGACAGCGAGGTATTAGATATTAGAGAAAAAAGCAGAGTCCTTCGTCATAAGGCGATGCTCAGTAGATGCCGCTTGTTGTACCGAAAGGAGAAACGCAAGTGAGAATGCAAGACACAATAGCGATAGCAAGGGCGATGATGGTGGCAGTAGCGAACCAGTGGTGGTAATCATAGTGGCAGCGGCGGAAAAGTGCAAAGACAGGAGCAGGCAGCCGATAGGAGCGCGACGTAGGTGAGACATATCGCATTCCTTTCTGCGCAGATAAAGGCCATGAACGCCTTCATGAAGATTTCCCATCCGCCCTACTTTCATCGGCATTCCCCTCGAACATGGCACCGATGCTGGCCCACGATGTAGAAGTGGCATGCAGAATCACAAGCCAGGCTGCGATAATGTTGACAAGATAATGCAACAGGTACGCGTGAGAAACACCGTATATCGCGGCACACAGCGCAGTAGCGAACAGGAGAATGCTTGTGACGTGGCGCAACCAGCTTGATATTTGAGGTACCATGCGACCAGTTGTCATGTTCTCGACTAAAAGGATGAAGGGCGTGATGGAAAGCACGTTATGGTGCGAAGAAAATGGTGTAAGCCAGTGTACAGCCAAGTTCCGCACCCATACGGCCAAAATCGGGAGGTTGATAGGCAGAACCCACATCATTAACAGCAGTATCGAATGTGTATAGTGATAGTAGTTGATATTTGAGGTGGAGGGGGTGACAGTGCCGATGCGGCGCGCCCTGACAGACGTGACAAGTTGCACCAGACAAGCAACCAGATAAGCAAACTGATAGGGGATAAAAGTCGCCACCAATAGCAAGAGAATTGCCGTTGAGACCATGCGTCGTCGGGGGGTCGATGGTGCAAAGATGGGAGACGCAACGCCGGCACTGCCGTTAGTAGCATCGGTGCTTCCACGCGGCCGAAATAGGATAAACACAAAACTGAACAACTGCGTGAGAAGCAAGATGGTATAGTGCAAGGCTGTGCAGACCCCGATACAAACAATACCAATCAGTGGCACCATGAAGGTAAAGAATGGATCATCGGTACCGATTAACAGATCGTTGCGGTGGAAGTCAATAGCTGGTATCGTATCCAATAACGAGCAGCCGCGTCTGCTGGTATCGATCTGCGGCGCGACGCCAATAGAAGTTGCCAGGAGTGTCAAGGAGAGAAGCAGCAGCGGAATCGATTGGCGTAGCGATAAGTCCAGGCTCTCTGAGAATGAGATAAAGACACCAGTCTCATCGTAGATGCGGAATTGCTTTCGAAGCACCAGGGTAACAATGAGGAGCGGGAATGCTGCAAAGACTGTGCGATAGCGCATGTATAGTTTGCCCAGACTCCCCAAGGCGTCGAAGGTGATGGCGACCTTGATAGGGGCTTTACACGTCGGGTCTGAGAAAAACTCGAGACTGACACCTCTGGTGGCCCTGTGAGCCATTGTCGGAGGCATATAAGGCGCCACGCCGTGTAGACTGATGCCAGCTTGTGATATGTTGACGAAGTATCGCGACTCATACGGGCTCTGCAAAGACTGACGCAGCATTGGCGCAAATAGAGCATCATTCTCATCACAAGCTCCACGATCCACTTGCAGCCTATATGCTAAAAGGCTGGATTCGATGGCAGGAATCTTTGCTTCGACGACAGTGGGCCGCGTCGCCGGAAGAGTGAAGGAAAGACCAAAGGTAAGCAGTTTACCCAGTGCGATGTTGTGTTCTTGATCAAAGTCCATCGCATCACGAAACTCAGCAATGACGAAGTTATCAAGGGGTGATTCTGCCCGGTCGACGATGGCAACGAAGTCATATTCTGAAAAATGCTGGGCATCATATCTTAAATGCGAAAAGGGTACGAGCTCCGGTTCGCCGTCGCGGTAGAAGGGGTTAACGGTGTATCTGGTCGAAGCAGGCAGGATGGCCACATCACCCGCTGCATTTTTGCAGGCCAGTTTCATTCCAACTTTGCTGCTTTTTGTGAAGTCCATTGTCGCAACGAAAGGAATACTGGCGGCAGGTGATGTTGATACTGTGCAAAAGAGCACCTCGAGAGGACCAGATCCGGCCGCGTCACTCAGCGGGCTGTTAGATATGAGTGAGAATCGCTTGCTGACTGGGTCAGCTGCGGGTGGAACAGGCAGCAAGTGCACTTGTGGGTGTGACTCGGTTCCGAGTTGCCTCAGAGTTAGGCGCTGGTCTGCCGGCACAAGTTGCTTCATGTCCTCATCAATCATTAGAAGAGAGGTAGCGTGACCATTGCTAATTGTCCTTTGTGCGTTGGGCTCGAGTCCGGTTAAGAATCGCTTCCTGAAGGTAGTCATGCGGTCAGCTCGAGGTTTGGTCTGGCTCGCCCGGTGGACATTAACAATATCGAACAAAGCCTGGCTAACGACTTTGCGGAATTGATCGCACCACATAATGGCTTGATGGTCAGCACTCGTCCATACTGTTGGTACACCAGTAGTGTAAACAGTGAAACCATGTGTCTCAGGCACAAGCGAGTCAATATCAGCGTAATCAGAAGGCACCACGGTATCAAGGCTTCCGCCAGCAATCGAAATCAAAGTGACATGCCAGAGCGGGTTGCTGCTGGCCCATTTTTGAGTATAGGCTCTCCTCCAATACTCGTTGATCTCGTCGTAAATTTGAACAATTTGGCCGTCAAAGGTAACTGGCGGGCGAGCATGTGGCGCTGACATTGTGATGATGGTGTTAATTGAGTTGGCTTGGTAGTTGGGCTGCACGAGCATGGCGCGAGCAACAACACCACCCATCGAGTGGCCGATGATGATGACAGAAGTTGGATCAGGCAAGTCTGGGTCGCGAAGAACTCTGCTGGGGTCAGAATATAGTGAGAGAATATAGCGGATTGCTTCATTCAAGTATTCGGCTTGGTCCAGTAATGTTTGGCCATGAAAGGCTGTGATATCTTCGTTGAAGTCCACGGTGAAGAAGTCAAGGTTGCGGACTCCGGCATTGAGGGAGCTGCCGTCGTGTTGAAGACGCTCATAAAAATAGTTGGCCGCCTCAGCGGCGATCGGTCGGACTTGCTTGTAGCTGCCAGCATTGCCAGGTATAAAGAGGATTGGAACGCCGCGAAGCTTGACCTCGTCGTCAAATCCCTGTTCACGATACAGGTGAAGAGAGTATTTGGTAGCGAAACGAGTGTGCTCGGTATCGAACTCGCGATAGTGAATATACGATGGCCGCATATATGACATGCGACAACCCTTGGCATCTTGCTGACTCGTCCGCATCAACAAGGAATGAAGGATCCCACCGAGCAAACACAGGCCCAGCGCGGCAGTGACGAGGGCGAATATGGATATCGACCAAGTACCAACGCCGAAGCGGCGGGTATGGCTTCGGTGGCGAGCGGGATGGCCCATGCCGGAAGACGTCGCTGGCAGGGTTGGCGACTGCGAGAGAGGGGGAGACGACGGCGTTGCAGGCTTTGCGGAAACGTGGCCGTTGCCATTGGAGGATACGGCGTGGTTCCAATCGAGATTACTAGGCCGGCGAGCTGCTCGGGTCGAGATAGGACGAGACTTGAGGCCAGAAGGGCGGTCGTCCGCCTCGCCAGTGAGGACGTCGAGGTCGATGGGGGGGGATTCATCACCGTCGTCGTCGTCGGTCGAACCAGAGGAGCGTCTTGTCATGGGGAAAGCTCGAGGGCTCCCCGGAGAAGGAGACGAGCGGGAAGTAAGAGGAGTATCACAAGATGGCGGTCCTCAGAGGGCAAGGCAAGGCAAGGTAGGCAGGGAGGTAAGGCAGATAGAGGTAGGCAGGCGGGTTGGTACTAGGCAGGTATGTAGGTGCCCAGTGCTCGGCGCAGTCGCAATGCGCGAAACGGCGTGGGTGCAGGCAGGCCTAGGCGTAGTGACCAGGCGCAGGGGGGAAAATTGGCGACAGTCGCAGCAACTAGGCCCAAAGCCACGGCACTCAAGACGAAAATGGCGCGTATCAAAAACACAAACTGTCGCGCGAACGAAGGCGACACATGCCGTAACGATGGTTATGCCGGCGAAAGACTGGATGGGGGAACGAACGGAGCTGGAGGAACGGCGGTAAAACGGGAAATTGGCTCTTTGATGATACTGCCGTATGCAACTTCGTACAGAAGGACGAGTTATCGCGATTGACCCACAGGTGCCGACGACCAAAAGTGGTTAGAGGGATGGGACAGATGATTGGATGCGGCGGGTTTCAGAGGGGGCCTACAAGTTCCCTACATGAGGTACCTACCTATCTTTAGCCTAACACAGCTGCTGACTGTTTTTGCCTGCCGCCATGACTGTTATTAATACCATTGATTTTATTGATTTCACTTCCATTGGAAGCGCTATCCAAAAACCATCAATGACGACATACCTGTCGTGGTGGGGGAATTGGGGAGGGGGGTTGGCTTTAATTGAATGGACCGGAAACGGCCCTCTTGGGGTTGGATTTCAGCGGCTTCCAGTGGCCTCCAGTGGCTCTTAATAACTGCGATTCCGACGGGTTTTCTACACTGAACAGGCCTGAGATTCAGCCGCTAGTTACTAGTTATACCCCCTTGAGAATAAGGAGACGCAAGCATCGCCATTTAGTTATATTAGTATCTACCGAAGGCAGTAACGTTATAGGTACGTGATCTTGCTGATACATCTGCCAAAATTGACCTGTAAGGAAAGCCGGCTTTCACGATATTTTATCATCTGCGTCACCATTCATCTTTACTACCTACTAATCTTATGTAGCCGGTTTTGGCAGTACTGTTAGACCACAGGTAGTCTAAAACGAGAGTTGTGTTCGAATGACTGCATTTGACCCGTTGCATAAAAAGCCTAAACAACACCGCCCCGTACGGAAATCAAGCAAAAATAGCTTCTGTGAATGCTGGCTAAATAATGTGGGTGACGGCTTAAAATGTGTTGGAAGTTCGTACGCAGTTGCTGGGACAAACAGCCACTAATAATACTAAGAATTCTGGCCTCCCCAGCCCAGTCGCTCGCTGCTGAGTAATGCACACCACCACTCAACGCGTCTGAGATCGCCGTGACGCGTCCCATCAACAGCCACGGAGATGCTGCAGGCTATGCCTGGCGAATACGACCTCACTCGTTCGCAAGCTCATAATTGTTACTGCTCCGCTCTGACGCTGTAACTTGCACTGCACCAGGGGCTGCAGTAGCCCGGCCTTGGCCATGATTCATACCTGATTATGGCCACCATCAAGCAGATCGATGGTCGAAGTGTATGCCAGCTTACTGCACTTGCATCCGTTCTCGTACCTCAGCCACTGACCTTGGCACACAGATCCATCAAATCCAATCTGGCCAGGTCATCGTCGACCTGTGCTCGGTTGTAAAGGAGCTGGTCGAGAATAGCGTTGATGCCGGCGCCACCATTATCGGTACTTGTGTCCCATCTTCTCGGCCTGATCAGAGCTGACTAAATGTATGCAGATGTCAGGTTCAAGAACCAGGGTCTGGATTCCATAGAAATCCAGGACAATGGTTCTGGCATTGCGCCAGCCAACTATGATTCCGTAGCGCTGAAGCATCATACCTCGAAGCTATCCACCTACTCCGACATCGCCAGCCTTCACACTTTTGGCTTCCGCGGAGAAGCGCTGGCGTCATTGTGCGCTCTGTCCACAGTCACCATAACCACTTGCCTTGCCCAAGATGCACCCAAAGGCACTAAGCTTACCTTTGAGGCGTCCGGAAAGCTCAAATCTACCTCTATCGTTGCCGCCCAACGAGGGACGACTGTTTCCGTCGAACAATTGTTTCATAACCTGCCAGTTCGCCGACGAGAACTAGAACGCAATATCAAGCGAGAATGGCACAAAGTCATCGCGCTGCTCAACCAGTATGCCTGTATTCTGACGCAACTCAAATTTTCTGTTTCGCAGCAGCCAACCAAGGGCAAGCGAATACTTCTCTTCTCCACCAAAGGAAACTTGACTACCAAAGACAACATCATCAACATATTCGGCGCCAAGACAATGATGGCTCTTGTGGCATTAGACCTGAAGCTGGACATTGTACCTACTACGTCTGCGTCCCAGTTGACTACCGTCGAAGCTTGTGCGTCTAAAGAAATTTGCGTTCTCGGCCATGTTTCTAGACCGGTTCATGGTGAAGGAAGACAAACCCCCGACAGGCAAATGTTCTTTGTCAATGGGCGTCCTTGTGGGCTTCCCCAGTTTGCAAAGACTTTCAACGAGGTCTACAAGTCCTACAATTATTCTCAGTCGCCTTTCATATTTGCAGACATCCGTTTGGATACAAATATGTATGATGTAAATGTCAGCCCAGACAAACGCAGCATCCTACTTCATGACCAGAATCACCTGTTGGAAGGCCTGCGCTCCGCTCTCGTTGAACTTTTCGATCAGCATGACTATACAGTACCAGTTGCACAGGCCTTTTCCACTCTTGGAAGATCCGCGTCAAAGTCTACGACCCCTGCAGACCCGTCTCCCGCACCAACACCCATAGCTCTCTCTAAACAACAGAAGGAGTCAGAAAGGCCCAGTGTTTCCGAAGGGCCATCTGAGGATGAACAATCCCAAACGTCTGCCGATGAGTTCGAAGCAGTCCCGACTACAAGAACACCCGGCGCCTCAACACAAGCCTTGATTAGCCGTTGGGCGTCTAATTCAGTAAGCTCGCCTGCAGCAAAGATTCAGGTCGCCACTCCGCAGACAGTCATCAGCGCTAGATTTGGTAGGCAGAGTGACGAGGTGTCAGATGCTGCTAAAGCTATTCGCGTGCGAGATTTCAATAAAAGACTCGCAAAACATGCATCGAACGAAGAAACTGCCGCAATCCCGCTTGAGGAGGGCGAAAGTCCTAGACAATCGCGCTCTGTTTCTCCGGACATCTCCCCAGATCGCCCGATACCTGCCACACAGCCCATGAGACTGGTAAACGATACACCACGGACAAGAACAGCACTAAGCCTTAAAAGGGACATTGCGGAAACGATTTCTGTCACCATTGGTGATTCGCCACGAAAGAATATCATCATCTCTCCCTCGAAACGGCGAAAAGGAGAAAGCATAGCAAGCGAGGATGACGATGATGAAGTGATGCTGTCCGATGACGAAGATGCACACAAAACTGCGCCAACACAAATGCCGCGCGAAGAGCCCTTACGATCGCAATGTAGTGAAGGTAACGAGGACCGCCATGAACTTGAATTTGAGTCGAGAGTCACGTCCCAACTGGAACTCGAGGAAGAAAGAGATGCGGTAGAGCGGTTGTCCGAAGAAGATGAGGGGGTTTTCACCCGGTCTGACGCTGAAGATGAGAGCACTGAAGGGGGCCTTGAGGAATCAGACACAGCCAAAGATGATGAAGAGGGTGGTGTCAATCCAGAGCAGGAGCCCTCTGTCGTAGATTCGAAACGAACTAGTCTACCTCAGCCAACTGCTCGGCGGAAAGATAGTACCCTGGCGTTGATACATGAACTGAGGATGAGCCCGGAGCTCCTCCGTGCCCATACCACGAGCTACAAGACCAACGCTCTGAAAAGCTCGACCGCAGGCGCAAATGTTGATTCCGTACAAGACATCAGCGCCGTTGATGCCGAGTCGAGACTACAACTCATCATTTCCAAGGGCGACTTTGGCCGGATGCGTGTTATCGGGCAGTTCAACCTCGGTTTCATCATCGCCGTCCGGCCTCGGGCTCCCAAGATCGCCGCTGCCGATGGTGACGACGACGGCGACGGCGATGAGCTCTTCATCATCGACCAGCACGCGTCCGACGAAAAGTACAACTTTGAGCGACTGCAGCGCGACACCATCGTGCAGTCGCAGCGTCTCGTACGCCCCAAGACGCTTGATCTCACCGCGCTCGAGGAGGAGGTCGTCATGGAGAACCTCGCCGCCGTCGAGGCCAACGGCTTCCAAATCCTCGTTGACGCCTCCGGCGACAGCCCGGTCGGTGCGCGCTGCTCCCTCACCGCGCTCCCATTGAGCCGCGAGACGGCCTTTAGCCTGGAGGATTTAGAAGAGCTCATCGCGCTTCTCGGCGACCATGCGCCCAGCAGCAGCAGCGGCGGCGGTGATGCGCAGATCCCGCGCCCCGCAAAGGTGCGCAAGATGTTCGCCATGCGCGCGTGCCGCAGCAGCGTCATGATCGGCAAGGCCCTGACAGCGAGCCAGATGTACGGCCTGGTACGACACATGGGGGAGCTCGATAAGCCGTGGAACTGCCCGCACGGTCGGCCGACCATGCGACACCTCTGCCGGCTGCGGGCATGGGACGAGCAGGGCTGGAAAGCTGACGTGGTGCCGACCTCGAGCGCACGGTGGCAGTCTTTCTTGCGGGAGGAGGACTAGTGAACGAGGCAGCCGATGGGAGAAGGAAAAAGTGCGAAGCCGAGAATGGAGGCATTTTTTGTATTTGTGCCGACTGGCTAATAATTTTGGTTTAAGTGCCCAGCTTGAACTGAGAGCCCGTCGCCAAAGTCAATGTGTTGACTTACTACACTAGAAAATCAACGTTGAAATACCGTTCCAACATGTTTGACCGGATCCAGAAATGCATCAAAGGAGAGCAGAAGAAGAAATCACAACAATGTAGGAAAAAGAAAATAACAAGAAGAAAAAAAGTTTTTGCGCCATTAAATAATCAACAAAACCCTGACCCGTAACCACCTTTGTGAGAGAAACCTGACCTGTCTCGTCCATAATTTCGTTCCGTTTCAACCAAAGCTCACGCGAAACTTGCCAGGGCTTCCGGAATCACCTGTTTTGCACCTTGTCCCTCTTCTTTTCTAACTGGCGTAGCCAACCGTGAACCGGCCAGCGGCGAGGCCCTCTTCGGCCACCTTGCCGCTCACGCGACGGCGCTCGGCCGCCGTGGCCAGAGCGTGGTAGTCGTTGCCCGAAGAAAACTTCCTCGTGTCCCCGACGACTACGGGGGGTGTGGCCGGGCGCAGCTCGCCGTAGGACCGCGCGTAAAACTCGTCGCCGGTGATGGCGGGCGGCGGGCGCAGGTCCGGCTTGTTGGTCCACGGCGAATGGATGCCCAGCCCGTAGGTGGCCTCGCCCAGTCGCTCGTTGCTGCTAATCTCAGAGAGGGCGCTGTTGGCGGAGAGCCGGGAGGCGGTCCACGGAGTGTTCGGGCGAGACGACGTGCCACCAGCTCGGGTCTTGGGACGGGGAGGCGTCGAAGGGTGCAAACCGAGGGGGTCGGGGTGTTGGCTGCCATTGGTACCCCTCCGTCGGGGACTGCTGATATTGAGGTTCTCGTCATCGCCGTAGTCGGATCCGGAGTCGTTAGGGTCTGCGCCATAGCGCTGGTCTATCGCAGAGTACGACTTTGAGCCATGGGCTTGTCGGGACGTGTTGGCAGCAGCCATCTCGCGGTTGCGGTGGTTTGTGCGGGAGATGAGCGAGTCGGTTGGCATCCAAGTCTCGGTAAACTTTGGAGCGCGAGGACTGCTAGCGTTGGAATTGTTGGCAACATACTGCGGGCGAGTTGGACTGGCATCGCCGATCGCAAGCTCTGCATAGCTTCCTCTAGAAGAACGCGGGGCAGATGCGCGGCTGCTAATCATGGACGCGGCAGAGTAAGTGACCGAGTTCCTGGTTGGGATCTGGTATTGCCTCTGTGGGAGATTGAGGCGCGGCTCATTGTTGACAAGAGTATCCTCCGACTGGGTGCGGGTGTGCATAAAGGGAACGCTGCGAGGGTAGGAGAAGCTCTCCCACGAGGCCTCGCAGCGCTGCTTGGAGCTCCTGGCCGTTGACAGCCTCTTCTCATTTTCAGAGCTGTAGGTGGTGACAGAGGACTTGTTTCGCTTGTGAAGCGAAGGACGGGCCGTCAAGTGGGATTCCAGTGGGTTCATATCAGGTGGCATGTCGCTGATCCGCTGGAAGGTGATGGCGAGCCAGAGAGACGTGAGAAATGAAACAAGGTGCAGTACACTAGCACCAATAATGGTGTAGTATACGGCAGGTACAAGGTAGTCAAGGAGGCTCTGATCCTTAAGTAAGGTTGCCCACGAGGCAGAGTCGCGATGTGTCATGAAAGCGCCGTATGCGTAGAAGGAAGCAGCAGTAAGATCAAAGGTGCCGGCAAAGAGCTGGTATGCCGCCGTCGACCCGGGAGTCCTAGTCGTCGCGGAGCGAGAGTGGTGGACAATTCCGTACAGACAATGAAGGGCTGTAACGCCAGACTGTGATGTCATCAGTATATGCCTAGCTGGTTTGTTGGAGAATGAGAGGACATACGACGATTCGCATAATCCAGGCGGTAACGCCATTGACACGACTCAGCAGAATCATGAGAACCAAGATGCCGAGAGCACCATTGAACTCTAGCAGACGGCATAGAAGCTGCCAGCCGCGAACCCATTTGATAGCCTTCTCGGTCTTCTTGCCCAGCTGCTTGTAGGCGGATCGCTGTTGCAGGGCCTCGTGGGCACTATGCTATATGTTAGCATTGTCACATATAACAGACGAATCACCCTATTCAAGTGGTCATACTCGGGATGCGCATTGAAGGAGAGCAGCGGGCTCGTCTGAGGCTTGCGTTTCGGCTTGGGCTCCCAGCTGGCCCGGGTGACGGCCTTGGGATCAAAGGTCGAGGCTGGGAAGCGGTCATCGCTAGCCGTCGCCGAGTACGTATAATAGGGCTGGCTGAGCGCCATTTTCGGGACGCAAGAGACAAAGCCAATGAATCAATGGCTTTGTCTGAAAAGTTAGTTGATTTCCTGGAATGTCAAAACCTTCAAGTGTTGCGAGTTGGAGGTGGCGGACGAGACAGTTGCAGTTGGAATGTTTTCGTTTGTTCAAGACGCAGAGCTGGAATGCTGTGTCTCTGGTCCATATGTACAGTACAGGCAGGCTGTAGTAAGTTAGTCAACAAAATCGGCCTGTTTGCTCACAGCAGATCGTATAACCCCAGCAACCAGAGCACGAACTAAACAAGAATAGCGCATCCAGCACACTAAGGCTGCAATTGGTAAGTCTCCATGTCGCCCGATTGGCTGAAAACCTGTGCTCCACCCGGTGCCTGGCTTTAATGCCTTGGTGATCACTGATGAACCAATGTTCAATGATGACATTATCCGCTAAATGAATGGAATAGATAGGGATAAACGACAGAGTCTCCCAGTTTTATTCTTCTCCTTCTTCATCGTCTTTTTTTTTCCTTTTTCAAAAAACATTCCAGCATATTTCCTAAAATCATTCGTATAATACCGTATTATTGGTCGACACTACATATGTAGCGGTCCCAACTAACTACCTAGTTAACAAGGGAATGAATTACAGCGACCCCAGCACCTACTGTGAGCTTACATAATGCGCCCAGAGCTCCGCGCTTCCTCCGCTGCCTTCGGCGCAAGCCGGCTTAATCTTCAGTCGTCCGATTCAAATTACACGGGAACTCACCCTCCAATTATGAAGCTCGAAATTGTAAGCTCACTATGATGCACGCGAGGCAGCTATGGCGCCCGGCGCGTCTGGGATATCGCCGCCGTATCTCTCAGCGCCAGGTCTCGGGCCTGGCCCCTAGGTCGGCCGACGCTCCCTTTCGGCTCGCCGTAGTAGGATCCGGTCCGGCTGGATTTTACACGGCCTATCGGGTCATGAATAGGGTGCCTAATGTCCGAGTTGACATGTATGAGGCGTTGCCTGTGCCATTTGGCCTGGTTCGCCATGGTGTCGCCCCAGACCATCCAGAAGTCAAGGCAAGTTGTGTCTGATCAGTAGATACAGTGCAAATGGACAGTACTCTTACATTCATGTGCAGAATTGCCAAGACAAATTTGAAGAAATTGCTTCGTCTCCAAATTTCAGATTTCTCGGCAATGTGTCCGTAGGTTCAAGCTCGGAACCGTCGTCGCCAGACCAATGTCGCGTGGAGCTGCAGCAGCTCTTGCGCAATTATGACTCCGTGCTGCTCGCTTACGGCGCTTCGGAGGACAAGAAGCTGGGAATTCCAGGCGAGTCCACGCTCAAGGGGATCTACTCTGCCAGGCAATTTGTCGGCTGGTACAATGGCCTGCCAGACTCTGCAGACCTCGAGCCAGACCTCAGTGGTGAAGAGGCAGTTGTCATTGGCCAAGGCAACGTGGCTCTTGACGTGGCGCGAATGCTTCTGGAAGATATCGACGTGCTTCGCAAGACTGACATTGCGGAGCACGCCCTCGAACAGCTCGCGCAAAGCAAGATTCGGAGAGTACGCGTTGTCGGGCGTCGCGGCCCTATGCAGGTTGGTCCAAGGTACTTAAACCCGATGTATCGCTACCATTAACACCTTGAACAGGCAGCATTTACAATCAAAGAAGTCCGCGAGCTCATGAAGCTGCCAAAAGTTGCCTTTCATCCCGTGAACAGAGCGCTTATACCCGAAGATTTGAAAACACTCCCCCGTGCCCAGAAGCGACTTATGGAAGTTGTCGTCAAGGGCACCGCCACTAGTCCCATTGATGCGCCTTTATCTTGGTCACTCGACAGCTGTTTGTCTCCGAGACATTTTTTGGCCGATGCTGAAGACGCCACACGGGTTGCCAGCACCGAGTTCGACATCACGCAGCTCGACTCTGCATTTGATCCAAAATCTCGAGTTCAGCCGACTGGCAAGACTCTTACTCTACCTTCAGACGTGGTGTTTTGCTCTGTCGGCTACAAGTCTTCGGCGTTGCGTGGCTTTGCAGAAGCAGGCGTCCAGTTTGATGAACGCCTTGGTGTGGTAGACAATGACGGCCTCGGTCGTGTCACGCGCCTCGTCTCAGACGGTCATGCCGGCGCATCCACACAGCAGGTGCCAGGCCTCTATTGTGCTGGCTGGGTGAAGCTTGGCCCGACAGGAGTCATCGCATCCACCATGAATGACGCGTTCGCCACTGGCGATGCCATTGTTAATGATTGGCTCAGTGGTAGGGCATTTTTACAACCTGGAGGCACTGCTCCAGCGTGGGATGGCATTCGCAGCGAAGCCAGCACTGTCAACGGGGACAAATCAATCAGCTGGGATGACTGGCGACAAATAGACAGGCTTGAAAAGGAGAAAGGTAGCACCAAGGGTAAAGAGAGAGAAAAGTTTACAAATACGACGCAGATGCTGTCCGTCATCAGTTGAGCGGGGGAAGAAGAAGAAGAAGAAGAAGAAGAAGTTATTGTATCATAAAACGCCTTTACATTGCTGTATCATGTAGATCTACGAACTCTTTACCTTCTCGGTAAGCTCTGGTACCTTCTCAAACAAGTCTCCTACCAGACCAACATCCGCAACCTGGAAGATGGGGGCATCGGCATCCTTGTTGATCGCGGCAATAACTTTGCTATCCTTCATACCAGCAAGGTGCTGAATGGCCCCGGAGATGCCGACGGCGAGATACATCTCGGGGGCGACCACCTTGCCGGTCTGGCCAACCTGGAGACTGTTGTCGGCGTAGCCACTGTCGACTGCAGCGCGCGAAGCACCAACAGCAGCGCCGAGCGCGTCGGCAAGGGGCAGCATGATCTTGTCAAACTCTTCCTTGGACTTGAGACCGCGACCGCCGGACACTACCTTGGTGGCCGTAGCCAGGTCAGGGCGGTCGGATTTGGCGAGGTCCTCGGACACCCATTCGGAGGTAGCTTCGGCCTTGGGATCAGCACCCTCCTCGATGGCGGCAGAGCCAGAGCCGGGGGCGGCAGCGGCAAAGGCCGTGCCTCGGACAGTAAGAATCTTAATGGCGTCGGCAGACTCGACGGTTGCAATTGCGTTGCCAGCGTAGATGGGTCGCACAAATGTCTTTTCGTCCTGGATGGAGGTGACGTCGGAGATTTGTTGCGAGTCTAGCAGTGCAGAGACGCGAGGCAGGACACCCTTGGCAAAGGCCGAGTTGGCGGCGACAACGTGTGTGTATCCCCCCTTCTTGATATTCTCGACGAGCAGAGGGGCGTAGTTCTCAGGAAGGCCCTGTAATTGGAAGTGTTAGCAACCGCCAACGCGCGAACGCCCATTGATAAAAAAAAAGGGACATACCTTTTCGTACGCGGCATTGTCAATTGTAATAATCTTCTCAATACCATCAACCTTGGACGCTTCCTCAGCGGCGCCCTTGACGCTGGCGCCGGCCAAAAAGCCGTGGACGGTGCCACCAATGGCTTTGGCTGCGGTAACAGCACTCAAAGAACTAGCAGTTAGCTGACCTTCACGCTGCTCAAGAATTGCGAGAGCGGAGAGTAAGCGCTGCTGAGCATAGGAATTGAGTGTAACTCGGCCAAGAGCTGCCGTAGCAGGCCTGGCCACGGCTCGTCGGGCGGCAGAAAACATCGCAAATGTGTTTTCGGGGTGTGTTTGTGTCCTGGGGATGCCGCGAAAGTCGTCACCCAAGGTGTTTAAGTTGGAACGGCCGCCGCCCGGCTGGCAGCGGGCCGAGCTGGCGAGCCTGCCTGCAGGCTACAGGTACGTACCGCCATCGGCGGAGAGAACGGCGAGTCACGTGCGGCTAACAAATCCCGAGTCCTTCCGCCAAGAAGTCCAAAGCGGACATTCACGTGACTTGTAACAACAGCCAAACCACGTGACAAAATTGCCCCCTGCTTTGCAGCCAGCATCCACCGGTTTGTAGGTCGTCGCCATGCACCACGATCTTGTCGCGCCAAAATTTCCCACCTCGACGCGACGCTAGGCAGCGCTTCTCATCAGTTTCGCAGCGCCAATCGCAATTCTACGTTGAATTGGCATCGCGGTTGTACTCACCTGACTCTGCTGATAATCTTCTCGATAAAGCCGACGCTGCGCGACGCGACGCTTCCTGCCACTCGCACCTTCTCTACCTGACCCGCAACAGTAGCTGCTTGCGACAACCGTCTTTCATCAAACGACAATGGAAGGCGCCACGGCGTTTGGATCGCCCAGTAATGGGGACTCCCCCAACGGTAACGCCATTCTAGCGCAGCCTCCTCTGGAAGGAGAGAACTCTGCAGATGCTGGTCAAGGTACCGTGTCTCCGTGGAAATGAGGCGTACTTATCTCGCGCCAGGCTAACGTCCGATTTCTATCCTAGTAGATGTGCAGATGTCGGAAACCGGCGCGCAGGACGCCAATATCAAGCAAGATAGCTCTACGCCGAATCCTGCTACCACATCCGGGAACCCGCTCGACGCGCCTGTTGCCCAGGGTACCAACACTGCACAGCCCGACGAAGAGATGGGCGATGCACCCGGAGATGGCAAGGAGGGTGGAGAAGCTGGTGCCGCTGAGACCGAGGGACAGGAGGCAAAGACGAAGGAGGCCATCGAGTCGGCGGCTCGCGACCACCTCATCTCGCAAGCGCATGCCATTGTTCTCCCTAGCTACTCAACCTGGTTCGACATGAACGCTGTCCACGACATCGAACGCAAGGCCATGGCCGAGTTCTTCAACAACCGCAACCGAAGCAAAACTCCGGCTGTGTATAAAGATTACCGCGATTTTATGATCAACACTTACCGCCTGAACCCCGTCGAATACCTCACTGTCACGGCCTGCCGTAGAAACCTGGCAGGAGATGTCTGCGCCATCATGCGCGTACATGCCTTTCTCGAGCAGTGGGGTTTAATCAACTATCAGGTAAGGCTTGCTATTTGAATCATGGCCCACAAGCAAATTCTGATGGAATTATTAGGTCGACGCCGAGCAGCGCCCATCGCCTGTCGGGCCTCCTTTCACCGGCCACTTCAAGATCATCTGCGATACCCCTCGCGGTCTGCAGCCCTGGCAGCCGTCTGCTGACCCAATTGTTCTTGAGGGCAAGAAGAATGCCGACACTGAGAGCAAAGCCAACGCGGCGGCACCGCCAAAGGGAGACCTCAACCTGGAAATTGGCCGCAACATCTACGAGGCCAATGCCAAGGGGGCTGCGGTCAGTAAAACCGAGACCGGTGCCAACGGCGAATCTGCTGCCACAAATGGCGTCAGCGGCTCTCCCGAACTCACCAAGACACCAATTGCCAAAGTCAATTGTCACCAGTGCGGTAACGATTGCACTCGTGTCTACTACCACAGCAACCAGACGGACGCCAGCACAAAGGGCAAGTTTGACTTGTGCCCCAACTGTTTCACTGAGGGCCGACTTCCCGCCAACCATACCGCCAGCATGTATGCAAAGGTGGAGAACCCTACGTACACTGCAACGATTGACCGCGATGCCCCGTGGACCGATGCCGAAGTTCTGAGGCTTCTGGAAGGACTCGAGCGGTTCGATGATGACTGGGGCGAGATTGCCGAGCACGTTGGCACTCGTACACGCGAAGAATGCGTCCTGCAGTTCCTTCAGCTCGATATAGAGGAGAAATATCTCGACGCGGAGTCGCATGTCAACGCACCCGCTGGACTCTCTCTTCTCGGAACCCAGGGTGGCCAGTTGCCATTTAGTCAAGTCGATAACCCGGTTATGTCGGTGGTTGGGTTCCTTGCCAGTCTGGCTGATCCGGCCAGCACTGCTGCTGCTGCGAACAAGTCTGCCGAAGCCCTGAAACGTAACCTTCGCAAACAGTTGGATGGCGGCAAATCTACGACTAATGGCAGCAGTGCTGAGGTTGGAAACGAACAAGAGAAGGGCGACTCGATGGACCTGGATATTCGCAAGGAGGAGCACGGATCCAGGCAGTCCAAGAGCGCTGAGCTGGCTTCTATTCCCCTGGCTTCGATGGGCGCCCGTGCGGCTGCATTTGCTTCTCATGAGGAGAGGGAGATGACCCGCCTAGTCTCGGCGGCGACAAACGTGATGCTACAGAAGCTTGAGCTGAAGCTCAAGTACTTTGGGGAACTAGAGGCTGTGCTCCGGGAAGAGCGCCGTGAGCTGGAGCGGGGTCGCCAACAACTGTTCCTGGACCGCCTGGCATTCCGCAAGCGTGTGCGGGAGGTACAAGATGGCCTCAAGGCGGCGGCGGAGGCCGGTGGCGAGCAGGCGGTGCGCCAGGCGCATGAGGCTATGCGGGACGGCGACTCACTTGGGTTTCAGGCGGTGGCGGCCGGAGCCGGCATGCAGCCACCGAGTGCGGAGGGCGCAGTCAAGTCATTCGAAGCGTAATAGTTATGACGATGCAAAATAATACCAAAGAGTGGCGTCTGGATTCACAGGGTATCTCCAAGGGGAAGAGTTTTTTTCGCCAGGGGATCCCGATTTTAAACGGGAAGATTGGTACAGACCGAGTGCAGCGACAGGATAAAGCTGTTGGGGTGAAGATGAATCAGAGTGGAATTGGTCGATGGTGTGCCATGAGGGCGCGCCTGCTTGTTTGTTTTACATGTAGTAGTATTGGTACTGGAGTTTTCTGGGCTCAATGAATTGAATTTCGGATATGCTAGAAGCTTGCGACTATGTTCTGTCTTGCAGTCCGAGTTGATAGAAGAGGACGGAGGGGTGAGGGGATACGCGACTTTTTTATGAGCCAGAATGTGTCAGTATTACGTAAAATGACGCTTGTAACAACGCCGGGCTATACCGTGACATGGATGATTCAAGCAAGCCGTTGAGGTCCGGCCGGGGAGATGGGGCCGAAGAGGGGGGGGGGTTCCGAGATCGCATATTTCGGTGAGGTTGACATGGTGATTGGGGGACAGGTGGAGGGTGGCCGAAGGAGCGGGTTCGGCAGAGCGCATTTAAGATGAGGTAATGGTATTAAACAAGGATCGGAAGGGTCGTGTTTATGGGTGGGGATGAATGTCTTTGTGTGTGTTCTTTGAGTTCTCTGGAGCATCAAACATGGCGGTCGTGTGGTGGATGGGAGATGGGTGTGGGAGGTTATTCGGGTGAGAGGAAGTGGGCATCATGCGGAGCACGCCGAGGGCCTACGGGGGAGCTTATGGGGGATTTCTGGGGGCGTTTGGGGGCGTTTGGGGGCGTTTGGCGGGCTGAAAGCTGGAAGTGCCCTGGCGAGGCCGCCAACGGGCGCTGTTGCTGCCGGGACCCTCGGTGGAAAGGACCCAGTCTGCCAGGTACAACGGGTCTGCCGCGGAACTGTGCCACAAGGTCAGGTACCCTGACGACTCGGAAACAGGAAACTGGTTGACCTCGGCTGTCGTGGAGCTGGCCAGCGTTGGCCTGGCTAGTAACAGAAATAAGAACTGGGTCTTCCCGGGAGCCACGGGCTAGGAGACCGCTGAAACCAAGTGCCAAGCGTGCTGTGGGAGAGTGTTGCTTGGGCGGTCCCAGTAGCTCAGACTCTCCGTCACAGGTCAAACGCGACAAGCCAGCCCAGCCGACCACGCAACTTCTTGCTCTCAGAAGAACCGAGATTCAAATCCCGCCCGAAAGCGCCCCGGCCGCTCGCTCTTCTTTCTCTTCCCACCGCCTTTTTTCTTCCTTTCCTTTTCCTTCTGCAAACACGTGAAAGCCATTGGTCATGTTGACTTCTATCCGCACTCAAGGATTGAGGAACAGCTTCCGCAGACTAACCACCACCACCACACCCACGGTTCGTACATTTGCTTCCCTCGAGACGCTCGGCTATTTTCCTCTCCATCCGTTGCCTGGATTACGGCGTGCGTCTGAAGAGATTCGTCTTGCAAGCGCAGTTGTGATCTGATAGAACACAGCCTTTCCCTCCATAGCCAACATCTACGTCAGCCGCTGACCGTCGTCTTACTCTCTTTGCAAACAGACTCTCACAATGGCCCGAGGAAAGCATTCCCTACCCCAAGGTATGTCTACTTTCTCACTTGAACCTCTCGCATTCTTCCAAGACGCTTACATATATCTCCCGCAGGCTACGTCGAGGACGCCTCCAAGGGCGCCATGCTGCGCTTCCAGGACTCGCTGCCCCGCCTACCCGTGCCGACTCTCGACGAGACGGCCGCCCGATACCTCAAGAGCCTGCGCCCTTTGCTCACGCCTGCCGAACTCAAGAACACCGAGGCCGCCGTCCAAGAATTCGTCAAGCCCGGCGGCGTCGGCGCCAAGCTTCAAGAAAAGCTACAGGCCAAGGCCGCCGACCCCAAGACCAAGAACTGGATCTACGAGTGGTGGAACGATGCGGCTTACCTGACCTACCGCGACCCGGTCGTCCCCTACGTCAGCTACTTCTATTCGCACCGCGATGACCGCAAGCGCCGGGATCCGGCCAAGCGCGCCGCTGCCATCAGCGCCTCCGTGCTCGAGTTCAAGAAGATGGTCGACAGCGGCTCCCTCGAGCCCGAGTACATGAAGAAGCTTCCCATCTGCATGGACAGCTACAAGTGGATGTTCAACTGCTCGCGCGTTGCCGCCCGGCCCGCCGACTATCCGCAAAAGTACCCGGCCGACGCCAATAAGCACATCGTCGTCGTCCGCAAGAACCAGTTCTTCAAAGTCCTGCACGAGGTCGACGGCAAGCCCCTCAACCCCTCGGAGCTTGAACACCAGTTCCGCCGCGTCTACGAGACGGCCCAGCACGTGTCGCCCGTCGGTGCGCTGACCTCGGAGAACCGCGACGTCTGGACTGACGCGCGCGCCATCCTCCTCGACGCTAGTCCCAAGAACAAGGCCGCGCTCGAGGCTATTGAGGCTGCCTCGTTTGTCGTTTGCCTTGACGACGCCGCGCCCGTGACGCTCGAGGAGCGCGCGCATGCCTACTGGCACGGTGATGGCGCCAACCGCTGGTACGACAAGCCGTTGCAGTTCATCGTCAACGACAACGGCACATCGGGCTTCATGGGCGAGCACTCCATGATGGACGGCACCCCGACGCACCGTCTCAACGATTACGTCGGCGACCTCATCTTCAACAACAAGATTGACCTCGCCGATGCGCCCGTCCGCTCCAACCTCCCGGAGCCTCAGGTCATCCGCTTCGAGGTCACCCCCGCCGTGCAGGCCGAGATTGACCGCGCCGTCGCCGACTTCCGTCGTGTCATTGGCGAGCACCAGCTTGCCGTCCAGGCCTTCCAAGGCTACGGCAAGGGCCTCATCAAGAAGTTCAAGTGCTCGCCCGACGCCTACGTCCAGATGCTGATTCAGCTCGCCTACTTCAAGATGTACGGCAAGAACCGCCCGACCTACGAGTCGGCCGCCACGCGCCGCTTCCAGCTCGGCCGCACCGAGACGTGCCGCACGCTGTCCGAGGACTCGGCCAACTGGTGCAAAGCCATGGCGGACGCGTCGCTCGACGACAAGACAAAGGTGGACCTCTTCCACAAGGCCATCAAGGGCCACCTCGAGTACATCACCGCCGCCTCGGACGGCAAGGGCGTCGACCGCCACCTGTTTGGCCTCAAGAAGCTCCTCGAGCCCGGCCAGGAGCTGCCCGCGCTCTACAAGGACGCCGCCTACGCCTACTCGAGCTCCTGGTATATTTCCTCGTCGCAGCTGAGCTCCGAGTACTTTAATGGATACGGATGGAGCCAGGTCATTGACGGCGGCTTCGGCATTGCCTACATGATTAATGAGGATAGGTGAGTTTCCTCTCCCCCCCACCCCCAGGTCTGTATTGAAATGCTAACAGGCCTGATAGCATCAACTTCAACATCGTCTCCAAGGGCCTCGGCAGCGACCGCATGAGCTTCTACCTCAACGAGGCTGCCTCCGACATGCGCGAGCTGCTCACCCCCACCCTCGAGGCCCCCAAGGCCAAGCTGTAAAACCACAACCCACAAACCATCACAAATGCATGTCAATTTTTCCGTATCCCGGGCCGAGCCTCTCGGCCTTGTTTGTTTTTTCCTGTTGTACCCCTGGATTACGGAGAACTACTTCCTCGTCTTCCTCTCCAAGCATAGAATACTTTCCGCATCATGATTTTGCAGTGGGGGGGATAGGCCCGTGTTCATTTTTACTTTGGTTCTCTGTTTTGGTGCTGTATCTTTGGTCGGCCCCCCTCACGCTTGTCCTGTGCGAAACAGTATGAGACGGAGAAGAGACGGGAGAAGAGTAGGAGCAAGCATCTGGCCCAGACCTTTTAGATAGACATATAGGTAGCCCAAAAGGACAACAGGTTCGCTGTACTCTACGTTTATTTGATAGAAAAGAAAATCAAAAAATATAATAAAATGGGAGCTTCTAGTCATGCTTATATTTCCCTGTATTTTAGAATAAAAGTTGTAAATTCAATGCCTGTTTTAGGATGCTTCGCCCGCATGCTGCCCATCCCAACATCTATTATCTACCTACATACTCTTACACAATCCATTACAGAATCCAACCTTGCAGACACATCTTATTACCGTCAACCAGCGTGAGCCACAATCTCATTGACGAGGTCGCCCTTGCGGGTGTCGTAGTACGTGCACATCTGCGAGGGCAGGGGAACCTCCCTGTAGTCTTCGTCGGGCCCGGAAATGACGTTCAGGTTGATGCCATCTGACTTGCTGTGGAAGATTTTCGTGCTGGTGCTCTCCTTGCTAAAGTAGATTTGCGCGCTATCGACTTGGTCCATCAGGACGGTCGGGATGGTGCCGAGGACCTGCAGCGCAAAGTTCTGCGCCTTGACCACGTCGACTGTTGACACGAGGGTTTCGACGACAAGGGAAAGACGGTTCGAGTTTTCCACAGTCACCTGGTTGGCTTTGCCCCTCACGATGATGGTAGTGTTGTTGCAGCGGCTGATGAGAACCGAGTGATTCAGCTCAGCCTGGATCTCAATGGGTTGAGATTCCTTATCGTAGTTCTCCTAGGGTCGCTGTTAGGGTGATTGTAGCCATTGGCGGAGGGAATTTACTTACAATGGTCCACTTATTACCTTGAAGCTCCTTCTTAGGAGGCTTCTTCAGCCGCATGCTCTCGGGCTTGGGCTTCTTTCCCGGGGCAGGGCTTCTAGGGCGATCGTTGGCGCTGGGAACGGTAGTGTTGGCGCGGAGCGCGGGGTTCTTGTGTGTCATCTGAGACTTGTCGACCTTGCGCAGGCCCTTGGTGACGGCGTCGCCCTTGTTCAGCTCCGAAAACACGGCCCCAATACCACCGGCAGTGGCTGGCGCGGCTGGTGCAGCATCTTCGGTCTTGATATCAAGGACTGGAGGAGGCCCAGGTGGCGGGGGGGGAGGAGGCGGCGCACCGCCAGCAGAGGGAGCCGGTGGCGCAGGAGCGGCGTTACCGGAAGCCGAGTCCAGGGCCTTCACCACTACAGCGGCCGGCTCGCCCTTGGGGTTCCATGGAATGCCGTTGGCAAAGTACAGCTTGACGTAGTCGCGAAGCTGCTTGAATATTTGGTAGAAGGACTGGATCCATTCGACTTGCTTGGTATCCCTGGGCCTACGTGTTAGCAAAGGTTGTCGGATGGCTGTATAGCTTCATGAGACACACTTGTCCTTGTATTCCTTGATGACGCGGTTGCCAAAGAATTGAGCGGAGCCGAGAAACTCCTCGACGTGGGTGAAGGGCTTGTGGCTGACAGTAACCCAGGCGAGGACCATGATGCCGTCGGCGACGGCGCTGAGCTGGGTGTACATGGGGTCGGAGCGGTTTGCATCCTTCAACTCGGTCACAGCTATGAGGGCATCGTTTATGGGCTTGAGGAGGTCCTGGTAGAGAGCCATGTCGGCGCCCTGGAGGTCGGGGCGGACGGAGCGAGTAGTGATGAGGAGGAACTTGCGTTGGGCGCGGAAGCCAGCGAGGACTTCGGCGGCCTGGCGAGCGACGAGGCCGCCAACATCATTGCTGCGCTGGACGTAGTCAGCGACGGTCGAGTGCACAAAGGCGTCAAAGTCCTCGATGGATTCAGGCAGCTCCTCGGGGGCGGGGGTCGCGGCTGCGGGGGGGTGCGGCGCAGATCGGGCGGTAGCGGCCGCGGAGGCGTCGGTGGACGAGGAAGAAGCGCCGGGTAGGGCGAGGGCGGCATCCTTGGGGAGCTCGGTCGACGTGGCAATATCTTCGAGGCGCGAGGTGGCAGCCTCGAGTCTAGAAGAGAGCGGCGTTGGTTAGTGACACAGCTACATGGAGGGTTGCTGGCCAGCTGCTGTGCCGTAATTGGGTCTCCGAGAGGTGGGTGGTGCGTACCGCTTGATCAGCGTTGTGAGGTTATGCATCTGGTTTGCGGCGGCCATGATGGTGTGGCTTGTCGTGGTCGTCCTGGTCACGATTTGGTTGGGTCGACGAGGAGTGCAGTCCAGGGGCAAGCAAGGTGCGAGCGAGCAGTCTTGTTGGCCGACTTGGGTGGGTAAGAAAGCGTCGAGAAAGTAACAATGCTAATTCGGCAACGGGGCCCGGGGGGTCAGGGTATAGGACGGATTGGACACGAGGCTACGGGGGATGTTGAGAGAGGAATGGGAATGGGCTGACGTTTTAGATGTCGAGCGAGAGACCAGCTTCTGGGGATGACGAAGCAGTTGAAGCAGCCCCGCGCATGGTGGCCGACCAACCACTAAAGAAAAAAAAAATACTGGTGCCTGGTCGTGTTTTAGTGGCTACTCGAAGCCTACCAGCTGCCCGTGTTTCCAGTTGGGTATTATTAGTCTACAGTTCTCCAACCCGTCTGCCTGCTCCCTGTCAAGTGAAAACATAGCTCAAACAGCAGAACGCTTTAAGAATATCAATGTGAAGCCGGACCAGAAAGCAGCCTGCATCTGGAAGATGTAAATTAAAGGCAGATCCCATCTGTAGGCAGTTCGTGTTGGGACCTGTGTTATTATCCTCCTCACGTTGGTGGCTCCAGCCAAATGCAAGTACAATCGCTCACCGCCGCACCTCCGCCTCGACCGCAGACTAAGAATTTCATACTTCCATCAAAGTCATCGATTGGCTCATCTACGACCACCTTTTGCAACATCGCATGCAGTCCGCCTCCCGCAGCCTGCACCAAACACGCTGCCGCGCCGCTGGATCGAGCAGGCAGGTGGCAGTCAATTGCGCTACCATCACACACACGACAACCCCCGCCAAACAACATGGCGCCTCACGCAGATGCCACGGACAGCGGCGACAATGACCCCCAGACGCCAACTATAGACTTTGTCACACTTGGAATGTTCATTATAGGTATATCTTGCACCACATCCATACAGCTAACCCTCTTGACCTCCCCTGCCCTGCCACCAACCCTTCCGACTCCAACCCTCCCACAAACAAACGCCCACGCTGACCTACCACCCCAGATGACATTGACTTCCTCCCGCCAACGCCCCCGGCCAAGGACGTCCTCGGCGGCGCAGGCACATACTCCGCGCTCGGTGCACGACTGCTGTCGCCGCCGCCTCTGTCCGGCTCCGTCGGCTGGGTCGTCGACCAGGGCTCCGACTTCCCGCCCGGCCTCGGCGCCCTCATCGACGCCTGGGGGACGCACGCCGTGCACCGTCTCGACGCCTCGCGGCTGACCACGCGCGGCTGGAACGGCTACGACTCCGCCGCGGACCAGCACCGCGCCTTTCGCTACACCACGCCCAAGCGGCGCCTCACCGGCGCCGACCTCGACGCGCCGCTGCTGCGCGCCCGCGCCTTCCACCTCGTCTGCTCGCCGCTGCGCTGCCAGGAGCTCGTGCGCGACATCACCTCGCGGCGCCGCGCCGTCATGCCCGGCGAGACGTACACCAAGCCCGTCTTCGTCTGGGAGCCGGTGCCGGACCGCTGCCACCCGGACGAGCTGCTCAACTGCACCAACTGCCTGCCGCTCGTCGACGTCTGCAGCCCCAACCACGCCGAGCTGGCCGCCTTCCTCGGCACCGACGGGCTGGACCCGGCCACCGGCGCCATCGACCCGGACGCCGTCGAGCAGGCCTGCGAGCAGCTGCTCGCCAGCATGCCCCTGCAGTCCTACGCCCTCGTCGTCCGCGCCGGCGAGCGCGGCTGCTTCGTCGCCCGCAACGGCGGCCGTCGCCGCCCGCCCCGCCGCCGCCGCGACACCGACGTCAAGCCCGCCCGCCGCAAGGCCCTCATCCACGGCTCCCTGCAGCCCGACACCGACATGGAGTCGCTCCTCGCCGGCCTGCTGCAGGGCGATGACGGCGCCGTCGACGCCGAGGAGATCGAGGTCGACCCGGGCGTCCAGCGATGGATCCCGGCTTACCACCAGGACCCCGCCAGCGTCATCGACCCGACTGGCGGCGGAAACACCTTCCTCGGAGGCCTAGCCGTCGCCCTGGCGCGCGAGGAGGACGTCGAGACTGCTGCTGTCTGGGGCACCGTTGCCGCGAGCTTCGCCATTGAGCAGGTCGGCCCCCCGACCCTCGGCAAGAACATCAACGGTGAGGAGACCTGGAACGGCGTCAGTCCGCTCGCCCGATTGTACGAGTTTCAAGAGCGCCTATGACGCCGTATTACGAAAGAAAAAAAAAGCTACGTTTACGAGAGCCTCATGTCCAATTCCCCATTGTTCGGAATACAGTCACGCCAGGAAAAGTACAATAGGTTGTAAAAGTCATTTAATACATCATAGTCGGCATTCACTTAGAAAGCTTTAATACAAACATTGTCTACCATCCCATTCAACATTGCTACCATTTCATCAACTGATCGCATTCAGACCGAAACCCGGGACGCCATGATATTTATGCACAAAAAAAACCAAGAAACAACTGAAATGGAATTAAATTTTATAGACAAGCTCGCCGTCCGCAAACCTGCGTATTTGTTAGTGAGAAATTCTCAAAAGAAAAAGGCACAGCAAAACTTACATAATGTGGTTGGCCTCCTCAAGCTTCTTGAGGGCCTTGATGGCCTCCTCACGGTCAAAGGCACCGCCGCTACGGTTTCCAATCTTCTGGTTCACAGCCCCAATGACGGCATCTAGACTGGCCGAGTCATCCTCGAACAGAGGAGTGTTGAGCAGCTGGCCAAGAGCGGTTCTGAACGCAGCCAGACGGGGTGCAGCAATTGGGGTCTCGTCGATTGTGAGAGAGGCAGCACCACTAGCCAGATCCTGATCTTCCTGTGTTTGGCTGGGCAGTTGCGACGCGGGCATCGACGACACAAATGATGTCTGGGATTCGGACACGGCCCCGTTCGACGGTGCGGTTCTTCCAGAGCGTCGTGGTGCCGTTGAAGACTCAGCTTGCTCCCCTTCTGCGTCATCATCATCGTCATCGTCATCTTGGTCATGGCTACCGCTAGCACCATTGGCGGAAACCGTGCCCCGTGACCGTGTTGTGCGTGTGGTCGTTTGTGTCGATCTTGCACCTCGGAAAGCACCATCGGCGCCATCACCCTCACCGTCTTCATCGTCCTCGTCGTCCTCGTCGCTACTAGAGGCGAAGTCAACAGCGGCAGTCCTTCTACGCTTCTTTCGGGACTCTTCAACGACCTCTTTGAAGAGTGCAAAGCGAAGGATAGCCTCAGCAGCAGCGGCGTCGCGTTCTTCCACCCGATTCGACAGACGAGACTTGGCGTGGGCGGTGGCAAGACGAATGAGGGTTTCAAGCGTACGCACAGTCAAGGGAGAGGTGCGGCGCTGGTTGCCCTCCATCTCGTCGTTTCGAAGGCCAACGTAAATGTCCGCAATGCGGTCGGAGGCTTCCTGTGTCAAGACAGGCTTAATACGAGTCTTGGCATATTGGATGTACTTCTTCATGAACGGAATGCTGAGAATCTCTGGCTTCTTGTTGGAGCCACGGCCTGCATTGTGCGCGACACCAGCGTGCAGCATAGCATCAAACTTCTCAAACACCTCGGTTGGGCGCTGGGTCCCCGCCTGTGTATCGGCCGATACACCAAGGAATTGAGAAGCCTGTTCTCGAACGGGCGCTCCTGCTTCTGTCCCAGGCTGACGATACATGTGCATGCGAAGCACGTGCTCTGAGACCTGACGGTCGCGCGTGTCCTCGATATCGTCCGTCACAACAAACAACAAGTCGAAACGGGAGAGCAGAGAATCGGGGAGAGCAATGTTCTTGTGGGGGTCTTTGTGGGGATCATACTGGCCGTAGATGGGGTTGGCCGCAGCAACAACGGAGCATCGAGCATTCAGAGAGGTGTGAATACCGGCTTTTGCAATCGTGACAGTTTGTTGTTCCATGACTTCGTGAATAGCAACACGGTCATTGTCGGACATCTTATCGAACTCATCGATACAGACGACGCCACGGTCGGCCATGACCATTGCACCAGCTTCCAGACGACGTTCGCCAGTTTCCTTGTCTGAGGTGACGGCGGCAGTCAAACCCACACCAGAAGAACCGCGCCCAGTGGTGGCAATAGAGAGAGGGGCCGTATTCAGCACGAATCGCAAAAGTTGCGACTTCGCAGTAGACGGGTCACCAACCATGAGAATATTGATATCTCCTCTCAAATGAGTACCGTTTTCGAGATTCTTCTCCATACCGCCGAGAAGCATCAGTAGAATAGCCTTCTTGATGTAGTGATGACCATAGATACTAGGGGCCAAAGATTGAGATAGAAGCTCGAGCAGATTCTTCCTCTTGGCAATTTTATTAATGTTTCGAATATCGGTGTCGGTGATCGTGGCCTGCGCAACACCACCACCGGACTTTGAGGAGAGCAGCACAATGTTGTTGGCAAGGATAACAGCTTTGAACAAGGCGCTGTTGTGGTTGGTATTGCGGTTACCAAGTGTTCTGAAGATCCCAACAAGCTGAACTCTGTCGCCAGGCTTCACCTTGTCCACCAGGTCATCATCCAGAATGACGTCTACGCCACGAGGCAGCTGACCAGCAGGCGCGCGCTCTGGCATTTCCTGAATGGAGATAGACTGGTGGTCGCGGTAGGTACAGAAGCCATACTCGGTAAGTAGGGGGTTTCCGTCTTCGTCTTCACGAGGGTACACATTTGAGGTTGTGACACCATTCGTCATGGTCTGGTCTTGATATTCGCGAAAGTGGAACTTTTCTTTCTTTTCATTCCAGTGGACGCTGCGTACAACTTTGGGTCGGATAAGAGAGCATCGCGTAACAATGCCTTCTAGCGAAACCATGCGGTTGAGATGACTGGAAGAGATTGTGCGGGGATTGCAAGCGTTCAGGCCAAAGCTGCCAGCCCACGCACAGTAGTAGACAGTGTCGGCGGCCTGCTGATCAGGGCGAGCCTGTGATGGTTGGAGTGCAGTTATAATTTGCTTGAGTGCATGATTGAAGGCCAGACTGAAATCGAAGGGTTCCTCGAGGATGCCCTTAGCCAGCTTCTCATTATGATCGCGAACATGGTCGAGGTTTACAGTCAAACGCCGTTGGTTTTTCTGTAGCATAAGAATGATGTCGGACCTGTAGCTGCGTGCATGGGAGTCACCTAAGAGTAGTAGTTAGCATTGCCTGCTGGTTGCTAATTTGCGCCGTTGAGGTCTATGAGTATGAGGGGTAGCGTACTGGGATCCAGAAACTCCTCCGCCTGACGGATACGATCAATAACGGCTTCATCTTGAAGCATATATTGATCCATAATGGGCAGATATGTTGAGTAGACGCAACTTTGTAAATATGAGAACTAGAAGGCAAAGGTACAACGCGGGATGAAGGGTGATGTGTTGGTAGGACTTTGTGGTGGGTAGGACGCGAAAACGCGTGAAGACGCGACGCCGCGTAAAGTGGTTACAGGGGGTCCAGTGAGCCAGGTTACTAAGCAAGACCAATGATGCAAGGGAGGGAATCAGGACGAGTACGAGGAGGGCTCGTCGGAAGCGATGCTTCTGGATGTTGGACACTTTATTATTTTTAAAAAAAATCATCTTATTTTTCATATATTATGATGTAAATTCTCGTTTGAATTGCGGATCACTTGTTGCTACTGTACAAGTACTCCCCAAGCAAGTTAAACAGGAGACACCAGGCGCCCCACCTCCGAGCAACCGCCGCTTGACAACCGGTCTCGTCTCAGGACCCAACGAGACTGACTATTCAATAAACGCGAGTCATCGTCACCAGCACATCGCAGACTATCGACAGATGATTTCTTTATGTCTCATTGAAATCAGTATCTGAACCTGAAACATGGCGGTCGGTTTGGCGGCAAACGTGTCGCTCAATGCCCTGGACGAAGAGGCGCGGGCTGAAGTCGATGTCCTGAACTCACGGCTAGAGAAAACTACCCAGCTCACCAAGAAGATTCAGGCATGCCTTGGCAGACTTGAGGCTACTGGCAAAAGTGTGCGCGAGGTAGCAGGGCCGTTGAATGGCGAGACTCGGCGATTGCAGGTTCTGGGATCAAGTGAGCTTCCTCTGCCACTTCGCCTCCGCTCGTCGCTAACTTGAACAGATGTTGACTCGGTCCTCTCCGCAATTGATCGTCTCCGACAACCCGCTGACAGTAAAGATAGCGAAGAGCAGATTATTCGGGCTGGCCCCGAGAAAGTCGGCTTGTCTGCCTACCTCGCATCGATGAAGCGCATGAACAGGTCGCATGCGGATATGCAGGCGTCCAACTTGCGGGCCAACCAAAGTATCATGGCGGATATGACCCGTCTAATGAAGAACGGAAATGCCCAGCTCGAAGCTTTCTTTGAGAAGCTACTTCGCAACGAGACACCACGTTCCCTCGAGCCGCTACATTATATCACAAAAGACAAAGAGTTTCCCGTTCTGCCTCAGGAGGCCATTACACGATTGGGCCTAATATACTCACACCTCGGCAGCAATCAGAAAGGCGCCGGGTATGAATCGCAGATTGCAAAACTATATAGCGAGATCCGCGGGCCGTACTTGTCGGCGTCTTTGGTCAACCTCGCGGCCGCCAGCGTGAATACTGCCAAGAAGAAGAATCCTGGAGCAATATACAGGTCCGGCACCAATGGAATTGGGACGTACGCCCAAGCTATGGAGGGAATCTTCGTTGCAGAGTATGAGAATGTCTGCAGCATTTTTGCTCGGGAGGACTGGGGCCCCGTGTTCCAGGCTGCGTGCCAAGCTGCCCTTGCCGAGCTCGCCCGAACTCTGCGCGAACTCAACGCTCATATCAAGCTGCACTTGCCGACTGACTGTTATCTCGCATACGAGGTGGTAGAGATCCTGTCTACATTGTCCGGAAATCTGGAGACCAGAACGGGTGAGCTCAAGCCACAACTTGCAGCGGCCCTGAAGCCTGTGAGGGAAACGGCCAAGTCGTCACTAGCAGAACTTCTGGAAGACACAAAGCGCAGGATTGGTTCTGTGCAAACATTGCCCAACGACGGTGCAGCCCTGCCTATTGTGTCGGAGACTATGCAACGTCTCCAGGCTATGATGGAGTTCCTGCGCCCTATAGCAAGCATCATGATTTCGCTTGGAGATGGCGGGTGGAAAAATGGCGCGTCCGCTCGTGGTGCAGACGCCATTCCCAGCCTGGCCTCATTTGATGTCACTGCCGATGGCCAGCAAATATTTACACACTACTGCATTGATACGATCGAAGCGCTTCTCGCGGCGCTAGATTCCAAGATGCGCCTGTTGATCCGTAACAAGTCGACGCAGGGCGTTTTTCTTGCGAACAGTGTCGTGATCATCGAGCGCTCCATCGTTAACTCGGATTTGGAGCCGCTCCTGCAGCCGCGCCTTGACATGCTCGACCCGTGGCGCAAGAAAGCAACAATGAGCTACACAGACGTCTGCAGAGACCTATCGGCGCACCTATTCGACGCCATTCACACGTCACAGCGCGCGCGGCCACAGTCAGGCGGGCCGATCGACTCGGCCACGGTGGTAAAGGCGCTGAGCAGCAAGGATAAGGACAAGATCAAGGACAAGTTCCACTCGTTCAACGCCGCCTTTGAGGAGATGGTCGGCAAGCACAAGACGTATAGCATGGAGCGGGAGGTACGCGTCATGTTTGCGCAGGACATTCGCCAAAAGCTGCAGCCGCTGTACGATCGCTTCTGGGACCGCTACCATGAGATTGATAAGGGCAAGGGCAAGCACGTGAAGTGGGATAAGACGGCTATTGCTGCCGTTTTTGTTAGCCTCGCTTCGTAAAGGCGTTTGGTGGCAAGATGGGTTGTATGATATGGCAGGATAGCATGACGGTGTTTGCTTCGGACTGGTGCCCGGGAATGGAACTTTATGACAATATGATGATTGATACCTATATTCATAGTTGCTTTAATACTACCCAAGTTTTCAGTAGCATGATGTACGAGTGCAAGTATGTAAGTAGGTAGATTGATTGCCTACAGTTTTGACGAATGAGTACTATGAGACCTAAAATGACAATGAATTGCATGATGTTTAGATTCCAGGTCGATTCAAGTGGAAACAAAGCGTCATGACGCTTTACACCCAGTCCCGGGTAACCGTGTCAACACCCCACCAAGGCCAACATTCAAGATATGAGTCATCTTGTAATCTTCGACATTGAAACTTTTCGTTTCTTAAAATAAAATAATAAAATAATACATAGCAACTAAATAAATAAGCCGCCAATACTCCAAGGCGTGAGTCACCCTCTCTCAGCTGGTCTGAGTCCGCCTTATTATTACTCACGAGGCTGACTGCTCTACAGTTTGTGTGTATGGATTCACTTAAATTTTGCGCCTATCCTCACTCTGTTCAAGCATTGACGCATTTTATTCTATCTTATTTGCATATCAAGCACTAGACTTTTAGCAAGCATTCTCGAAATTTCCCCTCAATTCCTCCCTGCGGCTTCCTCGTCACCGTCCATCATCGCCCACCACCATTCCCCCATAATCCTTCATCCATTCTACATCTCCAAGTCTGCTGAAAACAAGACAGCTTTCATCATGGCGCTCACCACAGGTCCAATCTCGCAATCAAAATTCAGCACACCGTCACACGACACGGCACTGTGCATAATCCCTCCTCAAGGCCTCTGGCCCGCCATCAACCGGCTGCGCAGTCTCAACGACAAGGCCTATGCGAAATGGCCTCCTCATATCAACCTCGTCTATCCATTTGTGCATCCCGAGCTTGTTGCCGATGCCGCCGAACTTCTCCTCCAGTTGGACTTGTCTAGCAACCTGCCATCCAAGGTTTCCATCACAGACGCGGATGCCTTTGTCCACGACCAGTACAACACCTTGTACCTGAAGCCCGACGCCGCGGCGGCGAGGAACCTGAAGAAGCTCGTGAATCATGTGCGCTCTGCACTTGGCTGGAAAGCACAGGGCGGCTATACTCCTCATTTAACCGTCGGCCAGACCGAGAACGCAGATTCAAGTACACACCAGTTTCTCCTTCACAAGGCCCGTCTGCTGACGCCCATCTCGTGGGACGTGGCTCAGCTGGCCATCATGGTGCGCGATAATGCCCCCGGTGCTAAGGATGGGCTTCGAAGGATGAAGCTCTGGAGGCTCATTGACGTCGAATCAAAATGCCTCGTCGAGCTTCCGCTTCCTCAAGATGAGGTCTTGGTGGTCGATAACAGTGACCACTCGCAAACGGTAAAAGCCTGCCCTCGGCCGACTTACCGCTTTGATCCAGAATCAGAAGCCTGGGAGACTTTGGACGCCTCATCTTTAGGGTCGAGTTCCGGCGTTACGACAGATCTCATCGTTGCTTCCTACAATGTCCTCGCCGAGTTTACATGGCCGCCGGATCGGTCGAGGAACTCGGCTCTTATTCAAAACATCTTGTCTCGACGGGCCGAAGCCGATATCCTAGTCCTACAAGAAGTATCCGACTCTTTCCTCCCGGACCTGCTAAAAGATGACGATGTGTGCGCCAAGTATCCCTACAGCACCCACGGCCCGCCCGACCAACCGGAGATCGGGCCTCTTCCGAGCCTTCTCAACATTACTATCCTGAGCAAGTTCCCCTTTTCATGGGAGTATCTCCCTCTTCAGCGCCGACACAAGGGCGCCGCCGTGGCCAAGTTTCCCGGCGTCTTGTTCCACGATCCTCTGACCGACTCCCGCACCAACCCGCTGGTGGTTGCTGGCTGCCACTTGAGTCAGGGCCTCGCAGACGGCGCCCTCTCCTCCAAAAAGATCGAGATCCTGCGCCTTCAGCGGCACCTCTCCGAGCGGTACGGCGCCCACCCGCGCGTCATCGCCGGCGACTTCAACGTGACGACCTCGTCTTACGCCATCGACATGGCGCAGTCCCTCTCCGCCAACGGTCGACAGTGTCTGGGCGACATCCACGACTTGCTGGCCAATGCCGAGTTCCGCGACGTCTGGATGGCGACCAAGATCTCCGCCGGCGAGTCGTCCGAGCTGGCCCTGGCCAACGAGGCCGTCATGCACGTCTACGAGGGCGAGCAGGGCGCAACGTTCAACCCGCTCGAGAACAAGCTCGCCGCGAAGCTCGTCGGTGGCGGCGCCGACAAGCGTCCCCAGCGCTACGATCGCATCCTCTTCACCGCGCAGCTGCCCCTGCGGCCTGTCGCCTTCAACATGTTCGGCAAGGACTTGCTAACGCACCTGGCTGATGACAGCTGGGTCCATGCCAGCGACCACTGGGGCATCCGATGTCTCTTTAGCCAGGATGTTCACGCTGGTGTTCCTACCGGAGGCGTTTTGGACCGCGTAAAGCCCATCGAGCTGACCGAGGCCGCATCCTCGTTGGGCGGGTTCGAAGACGTCAGGCAGACGTTGCTGTCGCATGGCTGCCTGCCCACCGAAGAGGACGAATCTCGGAGAAGACAAGCAATTTCCCTCTTGGAGGACATCTTGTCGGGCAACGATCAGACAAAGCCGGACCAAGAGGGACGCACGCCTGTTGGCCTCATCCTCGTCCCGGTAGGGTCATTCGGTCTCGGTGTATGGATGAGCTCCTCTGACGTCGACTGCCTCTGCATCGGAACCATCAGCTCCAAAGTATTCTTCCGTGTAGCACTTCAACGGCTGAAAAAGGCCGCTAATCCAAGGATCCGCGTGCTGCGGAAGGTGTTGGCCAGCACCGGCACGAGCCTAGAGCTTCAAATCCTTGATGTGACCTTTGATCTCCATTACTGTGCCGCTACTTCCATCGTGGAAAAGTCAGTTCCGTCTATCCAATCTCTGTTATCTTCTCTGTCACTAACTGCTAGCAGATTCCCGAGCGTCATGAACTTGCCCCCTACCCATCCACAATTCTCGCTTCCAGTGCAGACCTTGGCCAAGCTGAAGCCGGCCCGAGACATGTACTATCTGTTGCGCTCCATCCCCGACCTTGCCAAGTTCCGTGTCGCTTTCCTCCTGGTCAAGGCGTGGGCCAAGTCGCGGGGCATCTACGGCGCGCGTTTCGGTCTCTTGGGCGGCATTCACATCACCGTCCTCCTCGCTCCCATCTGCAAGCAGCTGGCCACGGTATCCACGACGGTATCCACGACGGACATCATCACGACATTCTTCCGCCACTACGCCGACTTTGACTGGGAGACGCAGGTCGTGCTGGACCCGTTCTTTCATAAAGAGCTGCGCTATCACCGAACCTCCCGCGAGCCCTTTTGTCTCCTGGGATGGCATGCGCCGGCCCTCAACACCGCCATGGCCGCGTCGGTACCGACTGTCAAGTCCATTGCCGCTGAGCTTTCCAAGGCAGACGCTCTTCTATCTCAGCCGGGGGCGAGCTGGGAGGCCCTCATCGGCCCTTCCAGCGCTGCAGCCTCTGGGGTCGAGGACTTTGTCCAGGGCTTCAAGAGCTACGCCAAAATTGACGCTCGATTCTGGGGAGCCTCTTCCTCCGGCGGCCGCAAGTTCCTAGGCTGGCTGGAGTCGCGTTGCGTGGCAGTTCTGGTCGGTAAGGGCTCTCTCAGTATCTGCATCTAGGATGAACTCGGCTGTGCTAACTCAACTCTGCAGATATGAACAGAAAAGCACCGGCCCTCCTGCCACGTATGTGGCCTGGGCGGTTCATCGACGCTCCCATCGAGGATCCGGCAACGGACTCAGAGTACCAGGGTTTCTATCTGATCGGCCTAGCCTGGGACGGCGTTGGGGGCGATCGCACCAAGGACGATGCCAAGACGACCAAGGCTGCTCTCGACGGCCTCCTACGGGACTTCGAGACCAGGATACGTACTGACGCACGATACTACGATGCCTCTTCATGCTGGATGGCCGCCACTGTCGTCAAGGCGGCCGATGTCGCCTCGGCCATTCTCGACCCCGGCTACCTGGACGGCCTCGATGCGACCGAGGACAACTTTGAAGACGAGAGCGACGAGGACGAGGACGAGGATGACGGCGAAGACGAAGACGAACAAGCCCTGCTCGGGGACGAGGAGGCAGCCGCCGGCTCCTCCTCCTCCCGCGCCGCCAAGCGCTCTACCACCGGCGGCGGACCCGTCAAGCTGAACGTGCCGACCGACGCCAAGCCCGAGGGCATGGGCCGGTTCCGGCCGGCGTCGGACTTGCTCCACCGGCTGCGCTGGGACCGCGCGCTCGACGCGGCCGACTTCATCGTCGGCTTCGAGGACCGGTTCGCGGGCGCGCAGGAGAAGCCGCTCGCGCAGTGGCGGACGGAGCAGACGGACGAGGAGTTCATCCCGCAGCACCGCATCCTCTACTTCAAGCGCCGCAGCGACGGCCGCGTCGTCTGGGAGCGCAGGACGCGCGTCGACAGGGTCTTTGGCAGCGGCGTGGTGCCGGCAGATGAGGTGCTGTGAGTGAGTGGTAGGTTGGGGGAAAAAAAAGGGTGGTTTTGTTGTGCCTTTTATATAGAGTTGTATACATACACATTCGTGCCCCCCCCCCCCCCCCTGCCAAGCTTGAGAAACAAAGGGAAATTATAAAGTTGCAACAAAAAATACAAGGCCCTAATAAAACACCGGTTCCATGCCCCCCCAAGTCAATAACGAATACACATGCTCACTCACGCTCACGCGCATACTCGGGCCTACGCATGGAACTCGGGACCCCAGTCGACGGGGGCCATGTTGCTGCCCTTGCCTTCCATGACGGCCTCGAGCTTGTCCTCGACCGTGACCCAGCCCTGGCGCTTCTGGGCGATGGCGTAGCCAATGGGCCCGCGCCACTCGCGCCACCAAGTCTCCTCGGTCTGGACGGCGCATCGGCGGGCGGGCTCGCCGGGGCGGGCCGAGGCAAAGGGCCAGACGGACTTGACGACCTCGTACCTGTTCTTGCCGGCGAAGAGGCTGGTGACGGAGGTGAAGAACTGGTTGACCTTGTCCGGGTTCTGGACGGTGATCTTGGAGTGGGTGACGACAAAGGTGACGTCGACGTTGCCCTTGTACTTGAGGCTGGCGAGCAGGCTGCGCATCTGGCCGTCGATCCAGCCGACGTCGAGGTTGGCGACGACGCGCTCGAGGGTAAAGGTCTTGATGCCGGCGGGGTCCTCGACGAAGCGGCGGCACCACTCGTCGAGGCCGCCGTCGCCGACCTCGGGCAGGACGTCCGGGCGCGCGCCGCCGCGGTAGGCGACCTCGTCGTGGCCGACGCAGCGGATGTAGTCCATGCGGGCGGCGCCGCCCTCGGGGATCAGCAGCGCCATCAGGTTGAGCTTGACCTCGAAGTCGACCTTGCGCCCGCGGGAGCCCTTGACGACGATGTAGGGCTTGGGCGGCACCTGCGCCTGCGTGCGGACGAGGGTGACGAGCGCGGCCGCGTTGGTCGAGAGGTACTCGGCCTTTGAGGTCAGCGTCGTCAGGTCCGAGGAGAGCTTGAAGAGCGGCGGCGAGTAGATGCGGTAGTCGATGTTGGGCAGGCCCGGATACCGCGGGAAGCCCTTGCCGGATGAGCCGGCGGAGCCGTTGTGAGGGTAGGAGTCGTCGGCGCTGGCGTCGAGCGCGGCCGAGGCGGACGGGTCGGACGGGCCCGAGTACGGCGGCGGTGTTTGGGGACGGGACGTCGAGCGGTGATGTTGGTGACGGAGGTCGACGTGGCTGCGCTGGATGCTGGGTGTGTGCGTGGGCGACGAGGGCGATTGCGATTGTGAATGTGCTCGTTCGCGTTGTTGTTCCTGCGTCTGCTGCTGCTGCTGCTGCTGCTGCTGCTGCTCTTGGGCTTGCTGAAGCTGTAGTCGAGCAGCACCCTCAGCTTCGGCGCGGGCAGCATGTGCGCGGGCAAGCTGCACCTTTTCCATTGGTGTTGGTGGTGTGTGTGCCTAGCTGAGTGCAGGAAAAGAAGAAAGGTCTTGTATCGTCAGGGGTCGTAATATCGTTGTCAATCGTGATGGAGTCAATGGGGGGAGAGAAGGAGGTGGAGGAAGAAGAAGGGAGACCCTAACAACGTTGTCGTCGGCATAAAAAGACGTTTGATCGTCGGTGAGCTGCGCGGTCCTTCGCCGCTGCCTGGCCATCATGGCTCCAGCCTCCATTATAGCGGCTCTAGTGGATAACAGGGTCCCCTGTAAGTTCGCTAGAATGGTGGCGCAGTGACCCGGTCGCCTATTTTTGCGTCAGCACAGTTCGTAGGCCAGCTCCGGATGCGCTATTACTGGTAACAAAATAAGCGTTATTTCTAGTCAATAGAAAACATCCCGCCGTCTGGAGCTATTCGCGACATGGAGACTAATTGGGGTTAGTTGTCTCGTGTTTTGATGTTGTCGTGTTAAGGGCGTGCTCCCTCCCATGGCACCATACATACAAGATGGAAGAGAGAAATGGCAAATATTCAATTCAATCATACAGGCCATCTGGCCAAATTGTATCACTTTCTTCTTGTCCTTCTTACCCTTCTTGTCCTTTTTCTTTCTTCAAGATGACCGCCACGTCATCCTCGACGCTGTGACTAGAATGCCCTGGTCTACATACCTCGTGATGGAGGCCCTATACCGTAGACCTTGTGTTCAGTTAGCCTTGTATTCCAGGAAGCAAGTCAGCCCTGTATCCTCTAATGCATACATACGATGCATCAACATCATGGCCTGGCCTGTCATGCCTTCACGCGCTGCCCGTCTTGGGCTTCCGCAGCATCAAGCAAGTCTCAAACTTGTCCGGACCACCCCATTTACTGAAATCCGTCACCAACACCTCCACCGTCTCGTAGCCAAACCTCTCATACAGAGGCCGGCCCTCCTCGCTCGCCTCCAGGTACGACTCCAGCCCGTGCTCGTCCGCCCGCTCCGCCCACTGCCGCAGCAACATCGATGCCGCCCCCCGCCTCTGATACGCCGGGTCCGTATGAAGCAGCTTCAGGTCTAGAAAAAGATTGCTGTCAGCCAACACCAACCATCCCCCCCGTTTGCCCCGCCGCGACCTACAGAAATGCGGCTTGCCGCCCATCCGCTCCGCCCACTTCCTTGTCATGTCGCCAAAGAACCGCTCGCACGCCTCCGGGTTCGACCCGGGACCCCAGACCCTCTTCACCGGCGGCGCCGGCGCCGACAGCCACAGGTAGCCCATCGAGAAGCACACCATCCCGTGCTGTCCGCTCCCGGCGGCCCGGTCCTCGTCGACGACCTGCAGCCACAGGCACGACGCCGGGTGCTCGCGAAGGAGCTGGACCATCTGCGCCGCCCGCGCGTCATCTGCGTCCTCCCGCGCGCCGTCCGCGTCGTCGTCGCCCGTGCGGCGGCCGGGGAAGATGATGTCCCTGATGGAGCGCCGGCCGTAGGCCATCTTTTCAATCGCCACGGATCGTGCGGCATCTTGCTCACCAGCCGACTTTACCTCCAGATGCATGGCTGTTCTCTCAAATGGTTGGGGGTAGTAAGACAGGCAGTCAGATTCGTATAGGCTGAAACGTAACAGGATGGGAAAAAGAAGAAAGAAGGAAACATACAGTGCAAATCACAGAGAATAATGGAATGCATAAAGGGATTTATATAGCCTCGCCGACATGTCCGCCCAGTCTTCTCCAGGCTTCCATTTATCGGCGTGCTTGATGCGGCTAGCCACTGGTGCCGCTATTATTTGACGGTCTTGGGCTGTATATCAACCCAATTCTCTATTCCCACAGAGTATTGCAATGGCTTCCTTACTTATTTAGTACTCATTACTGTGGTTGCTGAGGTTAAGCCTGGACAAGTAAGTAGTAGCGCCGCAATCTCTTGCTCTTGTCCGTCTTGTAGACCGGAATCGGTCAGAGTAGCTTGTAACCCTACCTGTGTTTACTCTGCTATAAATAAGTAAGAAAGAAAGACTAGAGCTTCAAAAAGAGCAAAAATTTAAGGATCAAAAGAAGGAAGCAAAACACTTGTGACTTGAATACAATGGCGGATAATACATGGCAGGTCTAGGGTACTTCTATTGTACTGGGGCTGTTGATGCTCGAGAGGATATGATATTCACAAAGAATCTTACGGGAACACGTTTTCTACTTGTTGCTTGCTCTATCTATAATCATAAAACTCCACCAATCTCTATGCATGCCATCTTCCCCTAATCATTCAAAGTGATCCCCATCCGGCATCTCATCCCAGGTCGTGTTTGACCAGACACTCATCACCGGCTTGCCATCATCGTCGATCCACGCACGGTACAGGCCACCGCAATTATAAGTCATCAAAACCTCCCCCCGAGCCATCACAGCGCCCCCTTCACCATGGCGTGTCACCACCGCGTCGATGCCAATCATGCCGCCCTCGCCCTCGCCCGCCACGCCCCAGCGCTCCCCCGCGCTGCGCTGCAGCTCGCCGCCCGGTCCGGCCACCGCGCGCAGCGCTGCCGCACCCGTCTGCGGCTTCCACCGCGCCATGGCCGCGACCGTGCGCGCCGCGTTGACCCGCAGGAACGAGTCGCCGTTGCCGGTGCCGGAGACGGCCAGGCACCGCGTCGTCGGCGTCGACGCGACGACAGGAGCGTACAGGAACGGCGTCGGCAGGCAGTCGGCGAGGAACCCGCGCAGCGAGCCGGTGAGCTCGATGGGTGCACGCGCCGAGCTCACCAGCCGCTCCCACCACGGCGTCGTCGTCGTCTCTTCCGTCCACTCCTCGGCCCAGAAGCCCGCTCCCGGCACCGGCGTGTCGCCCACGCGGCCCGTCAGCTTGTTCGTCAGGCCGCCCGTGCTCGTCGCCGCGCACACCACACCTTCCTCGTCCATCGCGACCGCGCCGCACGTGCCCTGCGGGAGGAACTCCTCCGCCGCCCACGTTGCCGTCGCCGCCCGCCCCTCCCGCTCCCGCTCCAGCGCGCGGAGGTGCTCGTCCCAGCGCTGCTGGGTGTAAAAGTACGCCGGCTCGACCATTGCGCAGCCGTACGCGCGCGCCAGCTGCTCCGCCGCCTCGCCGTAGATTTGCGTGTGCCCTTGCGCCGACGGCACGTCCAACGTGGCGGTGGACGGCTGGCTCCCGCCGCCGGGGCCGACGAGGTCTCGCTCGCCGTGCTCGAGCATGGCGCGGGCCAGCAGCACCGGGTTGCGCACCCGCCGCAGACCCATGACGCCGACGCCGCGCTTGCGGAAGCCGCGCGAGACCATGACGGACGCCTCGAGCTCGTTGATGCCGTCGCGCGTGAAGACGGCGCCGTGGCCACTGTTGAACAGCGGCTCGTCCTCGAGCTGCGCCACGGCGTGGGTGGCTACCTCGAGCGCAGAGGGGAGCCGGTGCCGGCGCTGGAGGGGTATGGATGATAGCGAGCCATCTTTGGAGTCGTCGCTGCGGACGGGGGTGGTCATGTACGCTTGCGTGTTTGAAATCTGCATTCGCGCGTCATTAGTCGCCAGACGTGCCATGGAGACGCATCTCGGCTGCGGCCAAGGTAGTAGAAAAATAAGACATAAAGAAACATAGACGTACAATCCTGAGCAGAGCTGTCCTGTACTGCTGGTACTTTTCGACTGGGAAGCCGTGGCGGACAATGTTGCCCGCACCGCCGTGGATGACAAGTCGCGGCGTGCTGGCAGCGCTCAGAGTTCGCTTCTCAGAATACATGCTGGCTTTCTGCTGTCTTGGGTATTTTTTTTAATCAACATAGACGTAGATAGTCGGCTTTTATGATAGTCGGTTGTGGGTTACCGTGGGAAGTCACCAGGCCCGAGAACGTGATGTAGAAAGAACAACCCCGTGATGCTCCGGCTCCGGTCCCCTGACCCTGGCCAAAGGAAAAAAAGCCGCCCTCCGGCGTCGGCCAGGCTACACGTTTAAGCGTGCCACACAGGGTCGTCGTCGCAGGTGAGAGCGCACAAATAGGGAAAGACATTATAAACCAGTAGTTTTTATCAAAAGTCATTTTCGATGCGCAATTCCGCGCTCGATGCTGGATGTGCATGTATATTACATCCCCAAGATCTGAAGTCCACCAACGCCAGCCGTCCGCCCACCCAAAGTATTGTACACCCAATTTGCTCAGTCAGAGCTTTTTCCTAGGCATCTCCAAAATCGGGAATTACTGGGAATTACCCAAAACAGGCAAAACAAAAGTCCTTTCAAAACGCCCGTTCCTAGCCACAATTAACCAGATATCAATATGTTCAGAACCTCCGAGTCATGATGGCCCCCTCCAGTACGCCGAGATGATATCCCACCGGGTAAAAAAGCAACGAAGATATACGTAGAAGTAGAAGGATTAGTAAGAGTTCAGCGTACGAGGCCAGCGGCCAGCTTGATGGCATGATTAACATCCTTGATCCGGACACCCGGGTGTTTGCCCATGCAGACAGCCCGGCAGGCCAGTTCTAGCTGATAGTTAGTACAGTTCATCGCTTTGCACTTGCTTCATGGTGCTCACCTTCTACTAAGACGCCCACGCTGATGGCCAGTTTTGGTTTCTGCCAGGCATTTGCGCCCCATGCATTTTCCATGCCGGGCGAATAAATGTAAGGTAGCAAACCAGCAGAGGGAATAGCGCCAGGCGGCGGCATTTGTGATTGATGGATCATGGCATGGTTGGTAGCCATGTTCATCTGCATTGGAACAGGAGCCTGTGGATTTTGATTCTCAAATCCGGAAGACTGGGACGAAAAGGACCCATGCCCACCCAATGCAGGAGGCACGGCGTCGGTGAGTTCATTAACATTCACCTCCGCATCCACGAATTCGACGTGCTGTGGAATGACGATCCCGAGCTGGCGAAGGTACATCTCGATCTCCTCGGTATTCAGAAACTCTTTTTCAAAACCAAACGTCAGGCTGACGCGCTGCTGCATCTTCTCTTCGAAGGGACCCTTTTGCGGGTTGGCTTGGTCCTGGAACGGCATGACCAGGTTGGCCAACTGCTGTGTTAGCCGCTGCGCGATCGATTCGCGAGATTCAAATAGAAGAGAAAATCCAAAGACTGCGGCGTATCTCTCGGGTGGTGGGTTCGCCAGCGACGCCAGGTAGAGACCACGCTCCGTTGTCCGTCTCTGCAACCGTCGACCAAAGGTGACTTCGTGGTAAGAGAAAGAGTTGGCCAAAGGCAACGTTGCAAAGGGCGAATCGGATGGCGCAAAATTGGCGAGGTTTGGTACGACATCTAGGGCTGTGTAGAGCGGGAACGAGGCGTTGTCTGGTGTAGCCTGAGCGATGACTTCGTAGGAGGCTATCGAGTCTGCTACCGTCGCCTGCGCAGGCGACATAATCTGCTGGTTGTATTCGATTGTGCCTGGGAGGGACTTTTGAGGGCTCTGGATCCCCGCTGACGAGCCAGAGCTGGCCCCTCCAGGGCCTCGGAGGCCGTCGACGATTGTCGTGCGTTCATCCTCTGGAGAGATGTAGCCCGTCTCTCCCACGTTCATGCCACTGAGTCTGAGAAAGTTATCCGTGATGGCCTTGAGCTGCGAGGCCACCTCTGGCGAGCTATCCAACAAGCCGTTTGAGAGCACGAGATCATGGAACTTGTGAAACTCTCGGCTGATATCCGCATTGTTCTTTTCCAGTTCCTTGACCCTCTCCTCCAGACTTGTGATAGCATTGTCTTTGCGATGCCTGTACGCCCTTTGCGCGAGGCGAATCTGCGTTCTCCGTCGCTATTTTGGCGTTAGACGTGGGTGTGACAAAGGTAGCGACTGGTCGGGTTTTGCAGCACTTACATCAGCGGCGGTCTCGTCTTTGGTGTCTAATCGCGGGCGACCGCGCGCGCGCTTCTGCTTCTGCTCCTCCGTTTCGCCGGCAATTTTCTCGTCGCTCGGTGATGGTTTCCTCTTGCCCGTGGCCGGCCCGATAGCGCCACTGGCAAAAGTTGGCGCAAAGGCCTGGCCAGGGGGCGTGTCAAGAACTGGCGGTTCTGTCTTCATGGCGGTGATGACAGCGATTCTAACATGGATGCTTTGTGGTGGTTGGCAAGTTGACGAGGGCGGCGTCGTGGCCGCTTAATGTCGACGTCGTCTATTCCTCTGTCCCACGCCACGGCTCTGTCCGCAGGAAGTAGGTGAGGCGCTTCGATTGTGGAGCACTGGGGTTCCTAACGGGAGCCCCGAGAAGTGTCGGGAGGCGTAGTATCGGAGTTTGCCCGCTTTCCCTCGAATGCGTCGCTGGGGGTTGCTTGATTGAAAGCTAATTGATATCTTGACCTCCTGAAGGACAAGATGGCGATTTTGGAGGCATCGCTGGCAGATCGGAGAGAATGCGGGCAGCCGCAGAGGGGGCGGACAGGAGGAACTCAGCCTGCAGCCAGGATCACGGGGTGGAGGCGCGAATCCAGTGAAAGCATGGCTGTCATTGGTGGCTTTACCTCCACATCAACTAGTTCGCACTAATTGAAAAGCCAGGTGGAATACGTTCACTATAACATCGACGATCCAGGCCATCGTCATACCGACAGGACGGAATTTCCCTTTAGACAAATTGGTACAGCTCGAACAGCTCGAACTTCCGTAGTGCACAATCAAGAATGGATGGGTACTACGTGATGCTGATGATACCTAGCCATTTCCGTCTATTTGGAATTGCAAAAATACTCACGACCAGACAACTATCAAGACTTATCTTGCTAAATTATTCTCGTGAATTTAATTTATATCTTGTTTAATGTTATTTAGTCTCAGTAATTATATATATATATATATATATATATATATGTGCCTTGCCCTTTTCAAGACAGCTGGTCCATCATAAGTCGATCATCAGTGGGGGCGAATCTATGGGCAGAAGCACCCAACATGATTGAACCCTACCAACCTGGGGAAATCGCGGCGTACTCATTATGGGTACTTGGATAACTGAGAGTGGCTATCAATTAATTATCTGGGGAAAAGCTCTCTAACTGCTGTAGTCTAAACTGACGTGTCGCAGGGCTGGCCCAGACAGTTTTACTGTTAGGTATGTAGTTAGATAACCAAGGTCCTTAGACGCATGTCCGAGACATTGATGCTTTTACATGGTATTTTTGAAATACCCCTATATACGTATTATACAGTGCTTCTTTGAGCCGTCTGTGCCTTGTCGGCCCAGGATCGCAGCATGCCACTTCGTGACCTGACAACCGCGGCCCAAGTCTCCGAGGCAAAGATGTCATGACCGTCCATTTGAATCGGTTTCCCCTGGAGCTCAGGAGGAGTCAAGAAAATATACTTGCTCCCCGAGACGTTAACCGTTGCCGTCGGCCGCGCATACTCCCCAGTCGTCGGTTCAGGCCTGCGCGTCCGTCCCGCTTCCTGATCCGCCAGGTCCTGCTCCGCGTCGACGATGCGCTGCAGCGCCTCGCCCCGCGCTATCCAGTCCTGCCACGTCGCCTCCATCTTCCACTCAATCCACAAGCGAGATAGGTACAGACTCCACGCGTACGTCTCTTCCGTGTTGCCCGAGGACGCTTCACAAGGCGGCAGTCCCTCCTCGCGCAGTTGCCGTGCAACAATGCGCTCCCATAGGTCCTCCGCCTTGGCGGCCGGCAGGAGCTCGTCCTGGATTTCGGTGATTTTGAAAATCCTGGACTGGAAGATCTTGTTTTTGCGCCCAATCATCCGTGACATGGTGTGAGGCTGCGAAGGCGAGGTTCGCAGGAATGGTAGCCCTTCGGCGGTCGTTGCCAGCATCGGTACGCGCCGTGGCCGAGTCAGGGAGTTCAGCGGTCGAGGGTATATATTTGATTTGTATCTTGGCGTTTCTCCGGGTTTGGATAGCTTTATTAGCAAGGGTTCTCTTGTTTCGGTAGCCTGTTTGGTGGCAAGGCTTGTCGCTGGTGTTGTCGGAAATTTGATTTTCGAGAGATGGCGCACAATTTGTTTATATTCGACCGATTCAATATTTTGAGATTTGTTGAGGAGTGATAGGAACTACCTTTTTTAGCGAATGCGAACAGTAGAATCTTGATATTTCGATCGTACCTTGTAGCCAGCGGCCAACGCTGCGAAAACGAGTCTGGGGCTAGTATCTTTTGAATTCTTGTCGAACCGGCGGCGGAGGATCGATTGGGTAAGATTTCCCTCTGGATATATCGCGCTTATTTGTTCCGGCAGGGCGATCTTGCGTGCTGTCCTGGCCAGCGCCCGATATAAAGCGAAGACAGCCGCGCGATGTCGAGAGTCGCGTGCTGGGATGAAGTGCGCTCGCGCCATGCGAGCGTCAGGCTATACCGGCGAGCGTGCTAATCGATGTATGAAATACATGTGTGTAGTTTATTCACTGCCAGCTGTTCCTTGTAACCACCAATATGGCATTTGCTCGAGCGGTTGTGAGATGACGATTGGTGACTTTTTCGCCATTGGTTACTTGTTGGAACTGCCTTGCAGACCCACACTACCCTACAGTCAGGTTTCAGCCTGCACCTACAAATACCGCTGGATGACCATGAAAAAAATTATGCAAATATAGCGAAGCCTCCGGAGTACAAGCACGATAAATACCTCTAACCTCTGGTGCAAACAGGAGTTGGCCATGCTCGGGTGTTGGATAACCCGGTTAGATTCGGACTCGGGAAAGAGTGCACTTGTCTGGAAGGCCTCCACTGAGCATGATGGAAAACCCCGAGAGCATTTTCCTTACACAATAGATAGCCTTAATTTATGGCCAGGAAAAAAAAAAGCAGGTCACCACGAAGAAGACGATGAACTCCCAACATTCTTACCCACCGCGTCGGATGGCTCGGAGACATACCATAGTCCCCAAACAAGTCCGTCACTAATAACGGAGATTGATGGTGACGACACTCCGACCCCCGACGCTCCATGGAGCGTGTCCAGCGATGGGAGGTTGCGGAGGCCGTCTCGGGATGAGGCGACGTTTTGGTCTCCGAGTTGGCCACATGGCGTCAATGGCGATCTACAACCTTGGAATCTCGTATGTCTAGCTAGTAGTTGACTAGGAGGTGTAGCTGCGTTGGAATATAGGGTATGATTTAGTAGGATAGTGTTCCTGGCGGGCGATGCGACGGACTTTCACATGAGTTGCGTGGCCTGTTCGTATTCTATCGTCAACTCGCAGGGCTTGTTAATGGGTCGACAACGACACATCAGGTCAAACTTTGTGGGGAGGTAAATCGCGTTTACTTTACGTCAAGAATCTGCTGATCTGCGAGGGGAACGAGGCTCATTTCCAGAAGGAGCACGCGGATGACGCTCATTTGATTAAGGACACTAGCATTATCAGTTATTGTCAGGCGGCAGGGAGAAGCATTGCGATCTGAGATTGAGGAAAACGAATACGCAGATTGCGTTCCAGTTTTGCGACTGGCTGTCGTGTCAGGGCGCGTGCCCGAGGGAGAAGGGGATAGGGGGCGCGTGCAAGGGGTTACAGGACAGGACTAGTCGAACAAGCTGGCGGTAGGAGCGAATACGAGTACCCTAGCAGGGCAGGTCGGCGAGGTATGCTCATGCACTGGACGTAGTTCTGGAATGTCATACCACGAACCAAGAAAAAGGGGAATGGGAAATGGGAATGGGAAAGACCGGAAAGATTCAATATTCCCCTACTACGTTATTAGAACAATACCGGGAGCGGAGAATAACTTTTTCGCGGCAGTGGATTCACCAGTGGAAAGTGAAAGTGGAAAGGGAGTGTTCCGTTTTGGTTCAACGGCGGCCGTTAATAATAAAGTTTTTGTTGATTAGAAACATCACTTGTTTGGCCCTACCGAGTGCGTGGTAACGGTTGATGTACTATTGGCTTATTAGTAAGTCCCGGCCGACTTGTTGGTGTCAGTGGCTTGCCACCTGAATGTTGCCATCCATCAGCCGTCCATCCATCCATCTATCTAACCATCGAGGCTCGGATGCTAAAAATGTCCGCTGGTGAGAGCTGGGGCAAATGTCAGGGTCACGGTACCTGCGGACCAGGATGCGGTGGGTGCCGTGGCTGAATGTACCGGTCTATCCGTCTCACGGGTAAAACCCACTGAACTACGGGCATGAGGTACCTCCGGGTATGAGCGCGTTGATACTAAGGTAACTAGTTAACTAGTGATGATGGGGATGACAGTAATGATACCGACGATAAGTAATAAAGGAAAACGCGAGATGCAGGTAGTGTGCAGTTGTGCCTGACGTTTACAAATCCCGTCATTGATCCAGCAGTCCTCCTCAACCACGGACAAGACGGCAAGCAGGTGCGTGCTCTATCATGACGGCTGAATCAGTGACGGGTCCGTCTTGATGCTGCTTCACGCGCACCGCTCCACTGATGGTATCGGATCGGGCGCGGCTCTGCCGGAAAGCAGCACGCAGGGGATGCGACAAACTAGACTTTGACTCGGGAGCCTTATTTTCCATCCTCCCACTCGTTTTCCACTCGGTTTCCCCTTCTCCCCAGTCACTTGGGTCCTAGTTCTAGCGCTAGCCTCGAGAGCAGCCCCCCTCCTCGGACAGCCTGACAGCCCGACAAAAGCTGTTTGGCAGTTGTTCGCAAACGCTCGCTACTTTGACCATCCCACCATAATAATACTTACTAGTTGCCTACCCATAGCAGTAGGTATGAATAGCCACCATCTCCCGAGTTTCTGGCTTCTCTTACTCCCGTCCCTTCCCTCCTCTGGATCCAACCTCACTCTTGTTCCTCCCAGGCCCAGCCAGTCCCCTCGTTACTGCTAGTGCTTGCCCTTCCCAACTTCCAACGCCCTCCCTATCTATCCTTGACTCTTTCCGCCCCCAATACCGCCGTGACTTCCGCCTCCATCGATCGATGCGTACTCGCGTACGACTTGTCCCCACCACTTTGTTCGTCTACGTCAAGACAATCACCGCTCGACAACAGCCTCAAGAGCGCCCATCACGCGCTCTAATACAGTGACATCCTCTTCTCAACGTTATCTAGAACATCCTACCAGGTTGGATACTGCGCGCATCGTTCTACGTTTCACTATTCGGGCGTCTGTATGAATTATCGTCATCCAGAGCCGCCGTGCTAGCCTCCTGCAGATACGGCGCAGGCTGGTGGTATGCTTCTACACCCTGGTGCTGGCCTGCATGGCCACGAATACACTACCGAGCGCCGATCTTCAGAATTAGTACACAGAAAACAAATATTTTTGCGATCCAGCATGCGGCAAGCCCTCACAGAGGATACTCGCCGCTTCTCCACGCCGGCTGCAAGTATAGAACCTCACAATGGCCGGATACAACCCCCTCGTCCGCCGCCAAACAGGCGCCCAACATCGCTCCCGCTGCAAGCTAGATCCGTGACCGAGAGTACAAGACACCGGGACCATTCTGTTCGGTTTCGCGATGAACCGCAAGTCACTCACTTTGCGACACCCGTACACAGCGAGGACGAGGAATCCATTGCCGGGTCAGAAATGACAGCAGAGAGTGACGTCTCCAACCGACGACGACGCAAGCAACGCCTCCCGCGGAAATCGACAACATTTGCTCTGGCACATCCGGCCCCTGGGCTCCGCACAAAACAACGCCGTCTCGTTCAGTTCCGACCCAAGGTGGTCCTGCAACTGCAGGAATTGGGTGAGAAGCGCGCTGTTCCAGCATACGACATTGTTCCGTCCAGCCAAATTGCCGGAACTTTCATTATCCCTGCTCTCGCCAGACGATTCCCGAGAATGTTTCGAGCCAAGCCCGATCTTGGTCAGAATGACTTGCTGCTCGTGCGCAGCGAAAATTACAACATATCAACGCCAGCCATTCCAGGTATGAATGGTACAACCGAAGCAATGGGCGAGCGAGACGTTTTGGCTGTTGTCTCTGTACATGCTCATGAAGGCATCGATCACGCTGAATTGACGTTTCGTGATGGCTCTACGTGGGTTATTGAGGCAATCGCGAATGGATCTTATGAGATGAAGAAGTCTGACGGTTCTACTTCACCTATTACGGCGAGATGGGTTCGGCGCCTCACGCCTTTGCGGACGAATAGCATGGATACTGGCATCGCTGGCATCGCGCAACCCATGCAAGACAAGTGGACGTTTAGCATCTTGGACCCTGATGCGCGACGACACCCCATCATGGGGGTGCTCACACCGGCGTCTCTGGAAATATACGACAACTATAACACCATGTCTTCCTCAAGTAATCGTTATCCGCCAACGAAGCCCTTTGGAAGTGCGATTGGGGTGCCGCATGAGGATCAACACAGCCAGCCTGCGTCCTCCGCTGGGGAGGAGCGAAAGACTGTGGCCGTCTCTGAAGACAGGAAAATGCTGATGATGGCCTCGGCGACGTGGATCAGCCTCTGCCAGGCCGGGTGGCCGGCGACGGCGAATCCAAAGATGGTGCGCTCGTTATCACAGTACTGCAGTTCGTCGAGCGACCCTGCGAGAGGCTCGCTCTCTGATTCGCGAGAGAGCTCCGGGGAATTCAAGTCTCAGGATGGGACAAGCCACCATCGCAGGAAATCGGCAGGATCTACGGTGCATCCTCAGCCACCTGTTCGAACGCTATCGGCGGCTAGTCACTTTATGAGAAAGCAACAACAACAGCGGCGGCAAGATCCGTCATCGCAGGCCGGGTCCATTGACGGGCGAGATACGCCCGAGAGCGTGGACAAGCCGATAGCACGCAGAGGAACCATGACGAAATTGGCTTCGTGGGTGCGTCATTGCTTTGGTGCGGGGGGAAGCGCACAAGAAAAGCGTAACACCTGAAATATAGCAAACAATAGGAGGTGGCGAGGAGAGATACATGTACATTAGTAGCATAGCAGAAAGCATTTAGATACCCGCCACGGTGTGGCCTGTATGATATAGGATAGAATGGGTGAGTTTGGAGTGGCGAATCAATTTTATGATATTCTTCATAAGAGACGGGCTACTTAGATAAATCTGTCCGGGTTCTTACCTCATACCTAGGCAAGTGATGAGATGGCTCAGAGCCTTGGTGGTGACGCTTCGTTGAGGTAGCACTGGACATGCAATGAAGCAAGCAAGAGGGCTGCACGGTGACGACGAATTACCGTACCTAGATAGGTGAGTAGGGAAGAGAGGCGGACTGCCTGTGCACGTGCTTGCGTTCCGTTATCAGATTCAGCCCTTTTAGAGTGCTTCTTGATGTGGCTGTCTTTTGATGTCCTAATCGGACCTTGGCATCGCTGATGCAGCTGAAAGGCATAGTGCCGTGGCTAATACGGAGCGGCAACAGCAGCAAGTCTTCTGTTCTTGGCACGGCGCTCTGAGAGCTGCAGCGTCACTTTTCTTTTTTTTTTTTTTTTAAAAAAAAAAGAAAAAAAATCCATGCAGTGATGGAAGAGGCAGCTGACGAGAATGAAAAACCGGTCAAGTTGACGGGCGTGCGGAGCTGTGTAACCTTGTTGGCTCTTGTTGGAGGGGGGACCGAGACCTGGCTGGCTGGGAGAAGGGGGGGCTACATACAGAGGTAACTGCGAATGTTGGTGGTGACACGGGAGCAGGGATTTTCCATAGAGAAAAGGCTCGGAAGACGGCGTAATAGCTTTGGCAGGGGGCTATTTATGATTACACAAAAATTGTATCCGGATGGATGATGGATGGACAACGGGACGGCGAGTGCCTTGATGACGGACTTGCTACATTAGTAGTTAACGGACTTGCTTCCCTTGTTGAAGAGGAAATGTATACGGTGGGGCTGCCCGCCCAATAGCTGCCGCACTTGCATGGCCAAAAAGAATGCTTTGCATGGGAAATCAACTTTCAGGTAGCATTACAGGCCATCATCATCGGGGATTTTGGTTTGTGTCCCATTGAATCAGGTGCTCGCTCACCCCAGTCCGCGCTGCCGTTGCGGTGGCGTCGCTAGGCTACTTTGCTGCAGTGCAGCCAGCCGGCGCGCCGCTCCCCTGGAAGCTCCCAGCTCCCAGCTTATTTTAGGCTTTATTATCACTAACTATGTACATACAGGTAGGTACTTAACATGCAGACACACAGGCACAGCTACACACCATTGCTGCGCCGGCCCAGCCATTCAGAGCAAGCTTGTTCTTCAACACCTCAACTGCGGCGAAAGGTAGGCAAGGTCATCGATCGTATTGTGCTGCAACAACGCATACCGCATCCTTATCCATGCGCACATATATATCTGCCCTCTGCATCCCTTCGCCATTGTGCGTCTACTCTCCTCTCACCACCACCACGACCCTCGCCTGAGAGAGATTTATCCGCCCGACAAACGACGCGCACCCTCCTAGCTACCTCACTAACTACCACACCCACTACTTCTCACTGTGCCTCTTCCGTCTCGTTAGGCACCGAGTCGCCGCCGTCATCGCAGCTCCCACACCATCTTCGCCGAGTTTCCATCCCTTGGCCCTTACGACATCCTTTGCCGCCTAACCTTCATCTGACCGGCCTCCGTCCCCCCCGATCGCACTCCCCAATGGGACCATAAACTTGGACTTCATCCTTTTTTGCATCTACAATTATAATTGCATCAACAAAACCACCGCTGGTTACGAGTCTCGCTGCGGCATCGCGCACCAGCCTTCGCCACACGCGGGCAGCAAACATCGCTGTTCGCAACGCTGCTGCCAGCTCGATTTCCCAATCACTGCATTCCAAAACGAGCACTATAAAACCTGACGACCCCCTTCCCCCGGGCCGCTGAACCGCATCACCTCACTGCCGCCGTTCGATCCAATACTCTGCTCTTCCGTCTGTCATGGACGAGAACCCAGGCCCGCATCACCAGGGCACCCTCGGTGGCCTCTCTGCGTCGGCCGCGGCACATCCCTTTTCCAACTTTGCCTCGTACGAACCCATCTCCCGAGCCACTACCCCCGGAATCCCCTACTCCAAGTCGGATGAAGATGACAAGAAGCGATACCGGCCGCGCACATTCGCCTACTTCAACCAGCTGCCCTTCCTCGTCGAGGAGGAAGAGCAGCGCGACGTCGCCTTGCAGGGCATCCTTAGGCAACTCTATATCGCCATCCGCGCCGAGGACTTTTCTCCTGGCGCCCTGCACTGGACCAGAGAGCTCCAGGGATGGCTCAACCTCAAGTTCGAGATAACGCGCGAACTGAGGGCTAAACTCGCTAAGCTCTATTATTCTCTCGCTCTGGCACCAGGCCTCGATCCTGTCGCCGCTGACCGTTTTCTGCGCATGGTCGTCACGCTAACGAGGTAAGAAACTCACTCCATGCAGCCCCCGCGCCATCATATATCAAGGTCATCACTTTGTATGCTAACGTTGCCTCGTTCTCCGTCAATAGAAAGAACCACTACCTGAAACCGGGCGAAGACTTGACTCTCGATTGGAGACCGCTATGGAAAGAGGTCAAAACCTGGGTGCTACCCAGCGAGGTGCCCGCCCACCAGAGCAGCCGCCGTAGATCGTCCAAGCAGCTTCTCAAGCTTTGCACCCATGTCCACACATACTTTGACCCCAAGGAGCGACCAGAGATGCTACAGGAGTTCTTGCCCTTCTTCAGTGTCCACGAGTTGCCCAATGCCTTCATTGTCACGGGCGTGCTAAACACACTGCTGCCCAGCCACCCTGCACCTCGAGCTGCCGTCGATGCCCAACCCGATGCTTTCTTCCCTACCCTCTTCCATCTCTGGTCCATCATGAACAGATCAAAGGTGGTGGACATCTTCTTCATTGACATGTTCTCGAGGATGGCGCGGGACCATTTGCATTGCGCTCACGTGCCCTTCGGCGAACATGGCATCTTTACTAAGGAGCAGTCGGATCTTATATTCACGACGATTCTCCGATTGACCCAAATTCCCGTCGGCCAATCCAACTCACCATACTCGCCGCTAGACTTTCTTTCCGGCGCCGGCATGTACATGGAGAAAGACAAGAAAAAGTATCCTGTTGCATACATGATGGCCCGTTTGATAGTTAACTCCCTCTCGCCAGCATGCGCAGGCGACAAAGACTCTGTCATGTCCACGTTGGAGGGTCTGATGGAGTCGATTGACACGTTCTTCCACCCGTCTAACCAAGGCTCGTGGGGATCTCTCCTGGGCCAATTGGTACTCTTTCTCACGGATGCCTTCGTTTCCCGCTGGAATCGAGAGCAGAGCGGCGAGCTTGAAATACCCAAAGAGCGCAAAATCGACAAGGAACTGAAACGGCGATTTGTCGAATCGCTCAAGGAAGTAACATTCATGGGTCTCTTCTCTAAGAGCACGCGAGTATCCCATTGCTATTACAACGCTTTGCAAGGGCTTGCTTATCTAGAGCCCGATCTTGTCCTTCCAGGTGCATTGCAAAGGTTCTACCCCAGTCTCCAAGGCCTGGATGAAGTCCATCGAACGACTTCAAGTTTGAATAGCTTGCAGATGATTGCCAATGTCATGTCCAAGCTCAAGGGCTACCGGTGTCATATCACTGCCTTGCTGGCGCTGGCTCTTCCCGGCATCGATGCCAATGATCTGAGCAAGACACAGTACACCCTGAATTTCATCCAGAGCGTCGCATACAGCATCCCGTTTGCGTCAATGATCAAAGAAGATAGCCATGTTCACGACACAAGCTTGGCTATGCAATGGGTCCAAGGCGAAATGGATCGCATGGAGCGCGATGGCCAGAATGTCGTCATTGATTACAATTCGGAGCTGACTGATGAAATTGAGGCCAACATTCTACGATCTTCAACAGCAGGCTTTGGCGAATTTGTTATCGCTCTTCTCGGCAAGATCTTTACTCTTCTTGAGAACCTGCCTGATGCTAACCAGGCACGTGGTGGAACGCCGGAAGATAACGTGATCAACGCTCTTCCTGCTGCACTGTCTCCATTGTTTGCGTCATTATCGCCAGACTTGTTTGAGATGGCAGTTGAGAGGCTTGCTACATTTGTATCGTCTCATGTTGTGCATCAAGCGCGAGATGCCATGGCTTGGATCCTAAATGCGCTTTGCAAGGTCAACCCGGAAAAGACGCTCAAAATATTGGTTCCCATGCTTGTTGTCAACATTCGAAACGAGATTGACCATAACCACGCTGCATCTGATCGAACATCGGGGACAGACTACCTGCCTCGAGACAGAGCTCTCGTCTGGCACATTACAATGCTAGCCATGGTGGTAGTTCACGTCGGGCGCGAGGTTCTGAGCCACAAGGACGAGCTACTTGGAATCGCTGGTTACATGCAAGAAAAGTGTCGCGGTCTGCCAACCATCTTGGTTTCCAACTACATCCACCACCTGCTTCTCAACCTTACGCATACTTATCCTATTGACCATGCCCTGTATGAGCCAGATGTCATCAAGCGGGGTTTGGACATTAGTGACTGGGGCAAGACTACAACGCCAGCTGAGCTCACCATCAAGTGGCATCAGCCCTCACCTCCCGAGGTCGAGTTTGCAGTGGAATTATTTGCCGCCCAGACCAAGTCAATCTCACAACAGCTGGCTCTTCTACTCAGCGACAACCCCCCTGTCAGTCGCAAAGGCAAGAACAAGGAATGGTCCGATGAAATTTCACGGCTAATGCAGCAAATCCGCCTGTTGACGTCGGGAATGTCCGTCATGTTTGATCCCAAGCGTGCATCTGGACTCGCGGATGTAGAGCCGGGAGACGATTTTGTTGTCGATGCTGACGAGGATGAAATGATGGTCGATGACGATGATCCTCTTGCCGAGGTCGCCGATGATGAGGAGCTGCGGCCTCAGTTCCGCTACCGCGCGGGATATCCCCTCAAGCGTGATGATCCGGCTTACGAGCGTATTCACATTCTCCGTGAGGAACTCGGCCAGATATTAACTAAAGCACATGCCTTCTTGGTGAAGCATCAAGAGGATGATGTCAGCTGCTTTACTGCTCTGTGCAGTGCCTATCGGACCTGGATCACAGATGTTGGTATCGAGCGCTCTGCCCACCCTCTCGAGCGTCATTTGCGACTTTATAAGGCAGATATTGCAGCGTTCAAGGTTAAGGGGCTACGAAAAGTTTACCCTCGTCCTCTCTTGATTAAGCGAGCCGAGGCCTACTTGCTGCTCCGCCTGAAGCACAATGCCGCATCGAGGCAAAAGAGCGAGCTGGACAAGCAGCTTCTTCTCGATCTTACCGAGTCTTGTCTGTCTTCTTATGCCGACGTTCGCCGCGTCGCCCAGAGCGCTCAAGACTCATCGCTCAAGGTCTTGGTGGGCAGCAAGCCAATTGTGATTCCTCCACTTCTGCAGGGACTTCAGAAGGCTATTCAGCAAAACGACCACGATCGTATTAAGGGTGGAATGTACTCGCTCTTCTTCACGTCGCTGCTGAAAACATTATTGAAGGATTGGAGGTTTGCGCCAGAGGCGATGAGACTGTATATTGAGACGGCAGGTATCGACAAGCCGTCCATTCAGTCCCTTGGTTCATCAGCGCTTTATTCACTTATTGAGTTCGGTAAACCTTTTGAGAGAGCCATAATTGTGGACGATGAGGTTATCAAGACGATACATCCACAGGAGGATGCAGCCTCCGTGATCAACTCACGACATCAGTTCATTCTCCAACGGCGCACGAGAGTCGAACAGTCCAAGGCGGTGCTTGGCCTTGAGCTCACGAGAAAGGCCAAGGATGCACATTGGAAGGTCGCAACCAGATGCGCCATCTTTGCAGCCAACTTGTGTCTCCGTTTTGATAAGATTGCGCCGGCCGAGTTTATTGAGCTTGTTGCGAACGGTACCAATGACCCCCACCCGGGACTCCGAGGCTACTATCTAAATGCTTTTGCCTCCGTCTTTAACGCGATTGATCTTCGAGCCGTTTATGATCATGATTATCGCAACTACTTACTTGAAAAGGAGAACAAGGATCGCAACAAGATTACCATCGAGGTGAAAAAGGGCGACGCCGAGTACACGCGAAAGTTCCTCGAGGCCTTTGAAGACCCGAACCATGCGGAGTTTATGGTGGATGCAGATCACCCTGGGTGGCTCGTATGGGGTAAATCTTTCTCTGCTTTCCGAGCCCGACCGATGCCATTTGATGCATACGATGATGTGGAACGCGCTGTGCGCTCCCAAATTGGCAAGATCCTGAACAAAGACTGGTTTCGTCAGTGCTTTGAATATTTGAAACAAGAACCACGGGACAGCTCGGCGGACAGATTCCGCATGAGCAACGTCTATCTTTTGATGCATGTATTCGATTTGATGCACTATGAGTGCACTGCTGTTACCTTGGACGAGATCAAGGAGCTGATGACGGATGTGTATGGCGATGGCAGCGACAAGCATCAGCACCGTGCAACTGCGGAAATTCTAGGCGCATTATTGTCAGGATCGAGCGATGATCCGCCGGCCATCCGGGAGCAAGTGTGGAAGTTTGCCGCACCCAAGATTCTGGAGATATTTGCAGACGGGCTCACTCCTGACAACTTGACATACTGGATGACTTGCCTGCATTTCATTCTAGATTCCAAAGACCCCCGCCGATGCCATGAGCTTGTGGATGCACTGCGCAGTTTCCGCCTTGATATGAACTCAAACGCTGCATTCAAAGAGTCTGCCAAAATCCAGCTGGTTGAGTTTGCCATTGCTGATGGTGGGTGGCACTTTCGTGATGTGCAGCCGATTTTAGATGACTTCTTGGCACACTTGGATCATCCGTACAAGGCAGTGCGTGAATCCATGGGTCGTGTGATTGCAGTCATTTATAAGTCCAGGTATCACGAGTCGTTTGAAAGTGTGCGAAGACTGCTGGACGAGAACAAGGCGGACTCATCCATTGGCATTCGACCATACAAGCCAGATGAAGACTTCAGCTTGGTGATCAAAGACGTGTTCTCACGGCTGCAGAAGTGGAGGCACGAGCGTACACCAGGACAGCAGGAGCAATCTTCGTATACGGCAGGCAGCAAGACAGTTCTTATGTGGCTGGACTGCGCCTTGTCATCGCACGAGTGTACACAGCTTGTGCCCTTCTTCTCTACGCCGTTTATGGATGAGCTGCTTCACATGATGGACGTGAAGGAGGACCCCGAACTGATGCGAACTGCATATCACGTCTATCGCCATCTGCCTAACATTCCATTCCGGGACGGTGAAGATGCAGACTTTATCAACGGCCTGGTCCGCATCGGGCGCAATGCGACGAGCTGGCATCAGCGGCTGCGAGCGCTTGTAAACATGCAGGTCATCTACTTTCGACGCATCTTCCTAACGGGGAAGAGCTTGAGGGATCTGCTCTTTACCACGGTTTCAGACATGCTCAGTGACTCGCAGCTCGAGGTGCGGGTTCTCGCCTCTACTACGCTGGCGGGCATGATTCGCTGCTCACCTCGAAAGGTCCGGGACCCGATGATTGAACACCTCAAGAGTAGATTTGAGAGGGAGTTGGAGCAGAATCCGATGCCGAAGCGTGGGCCCAAGGCCGCTGGAACCGACACGCCGGTAGATGTGCAGAAGCAGATTACGCGGAGACATGCAGCAGTGCTTGGGCTCGGGGCGTTGATCGAAGCTTTTCCGTACGCCACGCCACCGCCGAAGTGGATGCCCGAAATTCTGGCCACACTGGCCCGTCGTGCGGCGGGTGACCCTGGGGTAGTGGGCAAAGCAGCAAAGGGGATTCTGAGCGAGTTCAAAAAGACTCGACAAGACAGCTGGAATGTGGACCAAAAGGTATGTGATGAGTGTCGGCGAGGAGAGGAGAGGAGAGACCGAGGCTGAAGCAACTGGCGACTAACATGTTTGATGATAGTACTTTACCTCTGAGCAACTGGAAGACCTGGAGGGAGTCTTGTGGAAGAGTTATTTTGCGTAGATGAAGGGGGTGTTGCCACAAGGGTTTGGGTAATGACGACTGGGCTGTGTATGAGTAATTGCCCGGCTGGTTGGGAGAATAAATGTTGGATGACAGTGTGGCACACTGCACACACATAGATAGAAACTTGCCAGCCATTAAATGATGCATTTCTTGTTATTGAAAGCGATATGTCTGGTGGTAGCCTTTGGAGAGGTGCAGGTAGGTGTCGAGGCGCCGACTGTGTCAACTCGAGTTGGTTGGTTGGTTGGTTTTGCGGCTGTGCAGCTAACAAGATGATGGCCAACAGAAAGTAGAATTACTGCGGAGGCGCAGTGCGAGAGGAAATGAGACCTTTGGCTGGCCGTGGAGTAATTTTTTCTTTTTTAAAATTTCGTAATCTGTAGTTTGACAGCAAGTAGCCGGGCTTCTGGGCTGGATAGCTTGTTAGCACATGAAAACAGCATGTCAAGGCTGCACAGCCCCAATAGGCAGCTGTAGATATGCAGATCCGGATATTTTTTGAAGCGGGTTCTTGAGCATGGGGGCTATGTCTGTCTAACCGTAAAAATATTTCATACAAGTAAATCATCAGTGGTGGTCTGAATACGGAATACGGGCAGCACGCAATGTCTGCGTCAATAATACATACCTAAAAGCGGCGACTGCTGACCGCTCCCTGACTTTGGCGGGCCGCCGCTTTTGCTTTCGCTAGCAAGCGGGCCTAATCACACGAACAAGACAGCCCATGAATTCGCCTCGCCTCGCTGGTCTCGCCTTTGGTTCTCAACTTTCAAAAGCAACCCAGTTACTAGCTATCTACGTTACCTCGCGTTCCCACCATCACAACACCATCGTCGTTCTGACTCCATAGGGCTGACACGCCCTCTCTGCCGTCTCGGTCTGGAATCGTCCGCGGTTGCCTGCTCCAGCCAGCAAACGGCGCCTGAGACGTGGACGCTGGTCACGACAACTCCCCTCGTCCGGCCTTGCTGTTCTCTCGATTTCCAATTGGACACCCTGCTGCATGGCTGAGTAACTTTGGAAGCCTCACAGCTAGCTCCATTGAGCCGTTGATCGTCCAGCCTTCGCGCGCGCCTGGATAATGATGCACAAAGCCCTTGCGCCGATCACTCCGTCTACCGTGACAGCACCGAGGCACCAAGCGTCCTTCCTCATTCAACCGCCCAGTTTGAACACAGTCACACAGATATAGATGTATATATATATGCAATCAGCCGCAGTACACGTTTTCGTCCCTGCCTCTTCATGATACAGCACAAGACAATGTCATGAGCCACTTACAAGCGCAAAATGGTAGGACTGACCACGCAGTCCCCAACGCAGCAATGACCTCCCACACAACCTCGCAGCTTCAACACCAGATGCGACAGGACTCGGCCCAAGACGCCGAGGCTGCCCTCGCGATCCTCGAGGCTACGCACCCCTCCAGTCCAACCCGCGGATCCCTTAAGAGACAACGCTCGTCTCGCTCGGCCACAGCCACTGCCGAAAACCACGGCCAGCCCAGCACGGAGCATGGTGTTGATGCCTACTTGGACGCCCGCAGCCAAATTGTCGAGGCCGAAGCATCCATAGCATTCGACTACCGCTGCCGTGTCCGTGCCACACCTCTCGAGCAGGCCGTCGACGGCATCCTGCACCGCCTGCGCCGGCTCGACCGCGAGTCCGTCTATGACGCCGCGGAGCCTCGCCAGGGCCACAACGGGCAGCGCCACCCGCGCTTCCCCGGCGACCATTTCCTCGGCAATCTTGACCTCATCGAGAGCACGCGGCTGCTAGAGGTCGCCCGCCGCCTGCCCAAAGGCGCCCACCTGCACATCCACTTCAACGCGTGTCTGCCGCCGGCCGTGCTGCTCGGCATCGCCAAGGGCATGGACCGCATGTTCATCACGAGCGACTTGCCGCTGGTTCAGGACAACGGGCGCGAAAACTACTCTAAATGCGAGATTCAGTTTTCCCTCTTGAGCGTGGACAAGGAGGGTGACGCGCCGGGGAACCTCTTCAGCGCCGAATATAAGCCGCGGCAGACGATGAAGTTTGCGGCGTTTCTGGAGCTGTTTTCACAACACAACCCCGGCATGGATGCAGAAGAGTGGCTTTTAACAAAGCTTGTTTTTTCAGAGAATGAAGCTCATGGAGTGCTGCAAACCGCAGCCGGGTACGTGACCAGCCCTCGTCGGTCATGTCATTCTGTTCAATTACTAACATAACATCGTCTAGCGCCTGGGAAAAGTTCAACGGACGCACAAGAATGATGAAGGGCCTGTTCAACTATGAGACGGCGTACCGTAACTACACGCGACTTTGCCTCGAGGACTTTTTGCGCGACAATATTCAATACGCCGAGATTCGGCCCAACTTTATGAGGAGCAACCAACTGTACCACGACGACGGCACGGGGCCTATTGATAACCAAGGCATAATGAACATCATCATAGACGAAGTTGCCGAGTTCCAGCGAGAAATAGCGGCACAAGGTCGATATTTTGGTGGCATTAAAGTCATATACTGCACGCCCCGGTCGCTGGACCACGCCGGCGTCAAGGCGGCGCTGGACGAGTGTCTCGAGTTTAAGCAGCGCTGGCCGAAATGGATCGCAGGTACGTTGACTACACCTCCCTGCTCCTAACTTCCAGGTATTCCAACACTCTTACTTGTCAGGCTTCGATCTCGTCGGCGAGGAATCACGCGGTCGGCCGCTGAGCGAGTTTGTGCCCGAGTTCCTCGCGTTCCAGGCGCAGTGCCGCCAACTCGCCCTCGACATCCCCTTTCTCTTCCACTGCGGCGAGACTCTGGACACGGGCTCATCCACCGACGGCAACCTCCTAGACGCACTGCTGCTCGGCGCGCGGCGCATCGGGCACGGCTTCGCGCTGCCCAAGCACCCGCTCGTGCTGCAGCGCATGCGTGCGCGCGGCGTCTGCGTTGAGCTGTGCCCCATCTCCAACGAGATCCTCGGGCTGACGCCGCGCGTCAACGGGCACGCCATGTACGCGCTGCTGGCTAACAATGTGCACTGCGCCGTGAGTTCGGACAACGGCGCCCTCTTTCGGTGCGTAATCTTCTCCCTGCCCTGGAGACGGCGTGTAGTTGTACTGACGATGGGGAAAAACAAACAGGTCATCGCTGTCGCACGACTTTTATCAGGTCATGGTCGGCAAGGCCGACATGGGCTTGTACGGCTGGAAGCAGCTCGCGCTCTGGAGCATCGAGCACGCATGCCTCGACAACGACGAGCGCGCCGCTGTGCTGCAGCAGTGGGAGCGCAAGTGGGATGAATTCCTACAATGGGTTGTCGAAAAGTATAGCTCCGAGTCGAGCTAGCAATACCTTCTTCCAACCTTTTTTTTTCTTTTTCTTGCAATTCCCTTTCGGCGGCTTCGGCTCTTGTTTTGTACATCACAATAGAGGAGTGTGAGGCGTATACGGAAGACCAGCCAACTAAACCCATCATGGAGTTTATATGAATTTTGTATATTGCTTCTTGAACTGTATTTTGTTGTCGCTGATATGTGCCCATGTCTAATAGCAACCCAACGCCTGCCCAAGATTGTACTCTTTGCAAAAGAACAAAACTTTTTTTTTCCACAACTTTTGTCTGTTGCGGTTGGCAACAGGTTATGCTTCTATTTCCGAAATCAAATCAGAAAGAAAAAAGGGGGTATGGACTGACGGACTCGCACGTCGACGAGTCGCGAATTGAACCGAAAATAAAAAAAAAAAATGTCAAAAACCAAATCAATAAATATGACAACACCAATTCAGCCTCCCCATGGCGCCTTGTTCTAAGCTAAAAGGGAAACAACAGCAACCCCCATTCGACCAGCAAAAAGCAAAGAAGCTGATTAAAGACCTGTAGATGCCACTCTCGCTGCGAAAAACTTTTTCTAGTCGTCAAAGTAGACGGCCTTCTTCTCGGATATGTCAATCATGCCGCCGCGGAAGCTGCCCTTCTTCATCTTGTTCTTTGCCTTTGTGAAGCCCTTGCCCTTAGTGACGATGAGGTCCTCGTGCGCGCGCTGCGAGTAGTCCATGGGCACCCACTCGTTGGACGCGAAGCGCGCGTCGACCTTGATGTCCTTGGCGATGCGGGAAAAGGGCTCGTTGTGCTTGCGCTTGGTCTTTTCGGTCGGCGCGGGGGGCAGGGGGGCAGGCTCGGTGACGGCGACGGGGGACGCGCGGTCGAGCGTCACCGACGAGTCGGACGAGTCCTTTGCGGCCGCCTTGGTCTTGGGCTTGGGCTTTTCGTCCGCGTCGGAGCTGGACGAGTCGGAGGAGGAGTCGGAGGAGGAGTCGCTGTCGGGGAGGGCGACGGCGGCGGCCTTGGCAACTTCGGAGGACGCATCGCTGTCGCTGTCGCTGTCACTATCGGAGTCACTATCGGAGTCGGAGCTAGAGTCGGAGTCGGATGATCCGCTACTGCTGTCGCTATCGCTGTCCGAGTCGACATCCATCTTGTCATCCAAAGTATCCTTCTTGGCTGTCGTGGTCTTTTGCTTCTTGGCCTGAGGCTGCTGCTTCTTCTTGTCATCCTCGTCATCGGAGCCGCTCTCGCTCGAATCCGAGCTCGAATCAGAATCCGTCGATTCGCCGGATGAGCTCTCGCTCTCAGGTGCCTTGCGCTTCAGCGACTTGACCGGCTCCTTCTTTGGCGCCTCCTCCGCCTCCGACTCGTCACTGCTGCTGCTGCTGTCGTTGTCATCAGAGCTTTCGCTGCTCTCAGAACTCTCCGAGCTCTCGGACTCGTCATCGCTCTGGGTAGAAGCCTTCTGCCACGCCTCAAAGACGTCAACGAGTGCCGGTGCGCTGCTGATGGCGTCCTTGTCCTTTGCTGCCAGGCCCTTGGCCTTGCGCTGCTCGCGGAACGTCTTGTGTGCGGCGACAAAAGCGTGGTCTTTGAGAAACTTCTCCACGGCATCCATCAGCGGAGCCGGGACTGCGCCGGTACTCTGTTTAGCCATTGCTGTTTTGGCGGTGGCCGGGGAGCGGCGGTCTGGGTAGGTCTGGGAGGTGCAGCGGTGGTGTTGTTGTTAGAGAAGAGCCAAGGGGGCGGCGCTGACATATGAGGGAAAGTTTCGGATATGGGTTTAGGCAGTAAGGCAACCAAGTGCAATGACTGGGAGGAGCAATAGGTTCGAAAGTAAGGCGAAGCAGACAAGGCGAAAAAGTGAGGCGCACGAAAAGCAATGCCAAAAAAGTTCCCAACTAGGAAAGTGAAGGAAAAACGGCGGCGTGTGGCAGAAAAAAAAAATGGTGACCGCCAATTTGCAGGTGGGGCTCCTGAGTCGTTATGAAAGATCGCCAAACTCACACTTATTAGTTACAGGGTCTAACTAGGAGGTAGCTATATTCTAAACCCTCATTGATAATTTTTGAAGCCAGCTCTATCGTTTTGGTCAGGGAGTGACCTACACGTTGGTCGGAGAAGAATAGGTTGATTCGTAGCTACATACTACACGCAGAAGTGGTAGGATTGGAAGAAGTCATGGAGGATGCAGCTCTACTTATCTAGTTGTTCGAGTACACAACACAATTTAAACTGCGCATGCATAGCTACTCGGCATTGCTATCTGTGCATGGGACCGCAACGTGAACAGAAACATTGTGCGTTTGCCGCAATCACGGTTCCATATGCCTGGCCTTGGCTTCTGAGGTTTGAGAATACCTGCAGGGTAGCTCTCGCGCCACAAGGTGGCACACGCTCTGCTCCACTGTACGTGCTGATGAAGAGCAACCAAGGCAACCGCACGCTCAGCAACAAAACATGCAAGAAAAAACGATGTTATGACCAAGACACAAACCATCTCCCGTTTCAACGCCTTCGATCCTCCGACGTCGCGTAACACCAACGACTAGCCTCACACAAAACGCCCGGGCCCCTTGGAAGGTTTGGTCCTGATTCATCAGGCCAACGGGCCCATTCCAGCCCTGCGCTGTTGCTGCACTGCCTAACCCCTTGCGCGCCCGATCTCCGGCACTGCCGCCGCCCTCCCATCCAAGATGAACGCAACCAAGCGCAAATTCAATGCTCTTCTCCAGGGCCTCAACAGTCCTAGGCCATCACCCCCCTCCTCCTCCGACCAGACGACGCCGACGGCGCGCCGAAAAACGGCCGACATTGCCGCTGGAACGGTGCCGCTGTCCTCTCCTCTCTCAGGCGTCATGGCGCAAAAGAAGCGCCGCATGGGTGCCGCCGCCACCGACGCGTCGTCGTCACCCTTGTCTCTGGCATCTATATCGTCGCTGCGCAGGCCGCTACAGACGCCGCCTCCTTCCGCGCCTCCACCCGAGGTCGCCTCCAGGTACTGCCCCGGCGACAGGGAGCAGCTGCTGCGCCGGCTCGCCTCGTTTCAGGAAATCACCAACTGGACCCCCAAGCCCGAGCGAGTCAGCGAGGTTGAATGGGCGAAGCGTGGATGGGTCTGCCATGGGAAGGAGCGCGTGCGCTGCGCCCTCTGCCACAAGGAGCTGGTGGTCAAGCTCAATCGCAGGGAGCGAGACGGAAAGGAGGAGTCCGTCCTGGTCGCCTCAGAGATTGGTATGCTGCACAAGATGATATGAATGTATAGGTTGCGATGGCTAACACGAAGAAAAGAGGAAGCACTTGTGGATAAATACGTAGACCTCATCGTCTCTTCACATCAACCAGAGTGCCTCTGGAGAAAGCGCGGATGCGATGGTACGATCCAGCTCACAAATCTCGGGAATCCCTAGTCTCGCATATTAACTCTTTGTATTATAGACACACTTCTGCGGATATTCTTTTCAAACTCTAGCGGCACGCTCGAGAGCCTACGGCAGCGATACGATGAACTGTGCTCCCGCCAATCCTTTCTCCCATATGAATTCAACCTCCGCCTTCCCGATGACCTCTCGATTGACGCAGTGCTTCGCCAACTCCCAGACGATTTCTTCACCAGGAAACCTCTGGCCACCGGCACGGTAGCTACTTCCGGGCCGTCTCCGAACCGCACTGCCCTCGCCCTAGCTCTCACGGGGTGGCAAGGACTGTCCAACGCGCGCATCGGCGCAGTCCCCAACACTGCCTCCTGCCACACCTGCCAACGGCGGCTCGGCCTATGGATGTTCAAGAGCAAAGAGGTGGACGAGAACGGTCAAATATTAGTACCGGCAGCCATGGACCATTTGGACCCCGTACACGAGCACCGATTCTTCTGCCCGTGGAAGAACCCGCAGGCTCAGAACCGTATAAGCGCGACTGGGGAGGAGGCACAAGCAGCCGCATGGGTAACCCTCCTGCAGATGCTGAAGAACGAGTCGAGTCTGCGCAGCATCTACGAAGGACACCGCAAGACGAAGTCCGTCCCGGCGGCATCCTCGACAGAAAAGGAAAACAAGGATCCCTCGACGCCTCAAAAAGCAGCATCGACCTTGCAGGAACCGATGTCCAACATCTCGACAAAGACGATCGCGCCCGAACTTGAAGAGGCGGACCGGAATGCCAAGGATAAAGAGAGGTGGGCTCGCCTTCGCAAAGTCAAGAGCTTGTTTGACACAAAGTCGAGCCGCAAGTCCACCAAGTTGGCAACACCAACAAAACAATAACAATGTAGTGTACTGTATTGTAGTCTTTTACATAGCGTGTTACTTTTGCCTAATGAGACCTTGTGAACTTGGAAGCTTGTCTTCGCTCCCGTCTAAGAGCTCTCACGATCAATCAGTATTTGTGCATGTATATACATGTCGTACATTTCGCTCCGGATGAATACAAGACTCTATTTCTCCCTCCCTTGTCCCGTCTCAGGACTTCCACACGATGTCGTCAAAGGACACCACCTTGCCTGTATATGAAATGTCCTCCGGCCTCTGCTTCTCCGCGGGGTCTTGAAGCGTCGCCACGCCGGCCATGTCCAGGATGGCCGCGCGCAGCGCGCCGATGCCCGCCGCGTTGCTCGCCTTTCCCATGCGCGCCAGCCCCGCCGCCGTGACCAGCACGTCCGACGACCAGCCCTCGCCCTCGCGCCAGCCCATGCCGCGCCCACCACGCTCCGCCCTCCGCAGCTCCCGCCGGACCTCCCCCGCCTTGTCCGCGCACCGTGCCGCCCACCACCCCGCCGCCGCCGCTCCTCCGCCTCCCGCCACCACCTTGTCCGCCTTGGTCAGGACGGCGAGGGTGCGCACGTCGGCGTCGGCCAGCGCGGCGAGCAGCCAGCGGTCCTCGGCGGTCAGGCGCTTCTCCGCGGCGAGCAGGACGACGGCGCCGCGGAGGGCGGTGCGCGCGCCGAGGTACCGCACCACGGCGTCGCCCCAGGTCGACTGGCTGCGGTAGCCGTAGCCGGGCGTGTCGACCACCACGAGGCCGTGTCGGGGCGGCGGCGGGGTGGTGGTGGTGCGGGACTGGTCCTGGTCGGGGAGCGGCGGTGGTGGCGGACCGAGCCCGTACGCGTTCATCAGCGTCGTGTGGCCGGGGCGGGCGCTGGTGCGGGCGACGCCGCGCCGGCCGATGAGCGCGTTGAGCAGCGTGGACTTGCCGACGTTGGAGGCGCCGAGGAGGACGACCTCGGGCACGTGTGGGTTGTGGGGGTGGTCGCCGGGCCGCGCGGCGGAGTACAGGAAGCGCGCGTCCTTTTCGAAGAAGGCGGCGGCGCGGGCCAGGCTTTCCTGAGCGGTGCGGTCGACGGCGGTGGTGAGCGTGGCGGGTGAGGCGGCCTGGGACACGATGCTGGTGTAGGCGGCGGGCGAGTCAAGCGGCGTCGGTGCGGGGGATGCGGCTGCTGAGAGTCTGGGCGGGCTCTGTGACGAAGGAAGAGGAGCGCGGCTCGGTCTCTGGGATAAGAATCTGGGCGTGACGACTGATGCCCTGTGTGCTGCTGCCAGGGGCGTTTGCCGCCGAAGCAGCGACAGTGTGAGTTGGGACATTAGGTGAGGTCGAGATGTGAGATTATTGGGCCATGAAGGGGGGCATAGTTGTGAGTTTGTATGAGTTTTATAAGATTCGCATTGGAACAATGAAAAGAAATACGAGACGAGGTCGTACTGTTTGAGGGTTGTGAGTGGACGATGGGTTGAGCAGGATGGCTGCTGGGCTCATGTGAAGTCGAACATCTCATACTATACAGCATTACTAATTTTTTTTTGCTTCAGTGACACACTCGGTTGGCCACGGGTCAAGCAGCTTTCAAGCGCACTGGATTAGGTACTGATTAGAAGTTTGTATTTGTATTTTTATTTTTATTTTTGAATTGAGCAATCCTCTTCAGAATTTTTATCCAAATCACCACACTGAAGTCCCCTTCTTAATCTAGTTCTTCCAACGTTGTCTTCAGGCCAACATCTGTTAGTGTTTCTATAGCGTTTCTGTGGATGTACTAGCAGCCCAATCCCCTCCAGCACCCACTTGAAACCATATATTTTCACAGAAGCCCGTTTTCATCGCCATCAAGAGGCAAACACCGCGTCACCGTACTTGATCTCCAGTGGAATTCTTCTGCTTCAATTCCTCTTGTTATACGTCCAATACAATACATAGCTGCACTCACCAGCGTAAGAGAATATGCCTATAATAACGGAACTAGACGCTCATGAGCAACCAACGGCGGAGCTGCGGGCAAAGTGGAAGTCGTGGTCGCGGATGGATGCAAAAGAGGTTATGAATCACCCGAGAATCGACGACCCGCGCAAACCTCCGGCAGAGAGCGGCTTCACTCAAACGGGAACCATCACCAAAGAGCAGAGACGAGAGGCGTTTACACAGTTTGGCGAGGAATTCGCCGACGAGGCCGAGGACGACGTACCTGTCCTACACCACCCACTTCTACCAGGTACTACTCACTCACCCGGCCTTCAAGCACATGCCACTATTCCTAACACCGTACAGGTCTATTGGTCGTCCCGTCCCTCGTCCCGCCCGCTGTGCAGGTCGCCGCGCTCGAGCGGATGCTGCACCGGGATCTCTGCAACCCCACGCACCAGACGAACCTGCACCTGCACTACGACCTGCCGTACCCGCCGCCCCCTCACGGCGACGACGCCCAGGATGCCACCACCACCATCCCCGTCTCCGAGCAGCGCTCCCTCTTCTCCCTCCCGCCCAACTCCGACGCCGCGCCCTTCCTCCCCAAGGACCCGTCCGTGCACAAGCCGCTGACCGCGCGGCAGGTCCTCACGCGGCGGCTGCACTGGGTCACCCTCGGCGGGCAGTACGACTGGACGAGCCGCGTGTATCCCGAAGAAGAGCAGGCCACGGCCACGGCGGCGCCGCGGCTGCCGGCGTTCCCGACAGACACGGCGCGGTTCCTGGCCGCGCTGTTCCCGGCGACGGACGCGCAGGCGGCCATTGTCAACCTGTACAGCCCGGGGGACACGATGATGATGCACCGGGACGTTAGCGAGTTTACGGACCGCGGGCTGGTGAGCCTGAGCTTCGGCTGCGACGGGCTCTTCATGATTGCGCCCAACGCTCCGGCGCGCGGGGCGACGACGGACGGCGGCGGCGGCGAGGAGGAGGAGCGGGGGGACTATTTGTTACTGCGGCTGAGGTCGGGCGACGCCATCTACATGACTGAGGAGGCGCGGTTCGCGTGGCACGGCGTGCCCAAGATAATCCCGGGCACGTGCCCGTCGTATTTGGAGAGCTGGCCGGCGCGCGGGGATGGACAGTTTGCGGCCTGGGAGGGCTGGATGAAGAGCAAGCGGGTAAATCTCAACGTCAGACAGGTCAGGGAGTAGAACATGCACCGGCACTCGGATCATGTATAAGAAGAATAATAATAATGCATGAAAGATTATGAATAGAGAGCCTTTGCTAATGGCAGAGTTCATCCTGTCTATTGAATACGTATTGTCTGAGATCTGCCGGGTCGAAAATAACAATTCGCTCATGGAAGAACAATGTAATTGAGTCTCGCCGACCAAGACTCCGCTGTATGCTTTTGGGCAAGACTATTTTGTTTCGCTCGAAAAAAGAAATAAAACCACCTCCATTATGAACGTCACTTCCCTATATAGTCCGACTACGCAAAGCCGAAGCCCTGCGCATTCTCCAGTGCCATGGCGAGCCGCTCTCGCAACACCTCCTTGTCTTGAAACTCAGGGAGAAGGAGATTGCCGTAGCAGGTATATGCTGTTGGCAGGCGGCCGTCTTTGGAACTCTCGCCGTTCTTCTGGATGGTGAACTGGATATTCTCGATGCCGCTTACCGGGACCCGGTCCGATGCTGTGACGAATTGGAGCAGCTTGCGCTTCATCTGGTTATCATAGCGCTTAACGATGGACCAAAAGTCGCGCACAGTCTGGTGTGACGCGTCCCAGCCAACGTAGCGTGTGCTTCGCCGCAAGCCTGCGATGTCAATGTCCCGCTCGCCCTCCACTATAGACTGCAGGAGCTCCGGCGTCAGCAGTGTCAGAGCCTTCTCCGACAGACAGGCGAAGAAGCCTCGGCGGAAGCTGTCAAGCTGCGGCCGCACAGAAATATCGGTGAGGTAGGAAATGTAGTCTTTGACGTAATCGTGTCGATTTTCAGCCGTCACATACTCGGCTTCGGGCACATCTGCATCGATGCTGATGGGCAAGCCGGGCTCTCCCTTCTGCTTGTCATCGAGCATGTGTATGGTAAGCTCTTTGCCTATTCCCGGCATGGTAAATTCGTACGTTCGTGCAAAAACATCCATGATCAGTCCTTTGGACTCATCCCACTCCAACAGCTGAGTGAGGCCGCTTGCGAGTGCAGGCCACCCGTCCTCAATGTGCTTGATTTCATCCACTGGCTCCTTAAGCAGCCCTCGATAAAATGCCGTGGGGAAGTTTACAGGCAGTGTCACACCGTTGTACACGGCAAGCGACAGCAGCACGCCCATCAATTCGAACTTCCAGTCCTCGACAGTAGACTGAGGCTTGAACCATGCCATGTGACTCCTGTCATCCACTGTAAAAGCTCCGTATACGGGGTCCAGGCATTCGGCGATGGCAAGGCGGAAGAATTCCTGCTGCACTCCACCGGAGTCAAAGCCTTGCTCGCCAGTATCCTCGCCGAGGTGGATCTTTAGAGGACGGAGTAGCTCTCGCTTCTGACGTCTCCATAGCTGATCAAATGCATCGCGGAGAACAGTTGCTCGGCCGATATCCAGAACTAGGTACCTTGAAGCTGCTGTCCTGAGCATGTCCTTTAGCACAACCTTGTGGTGCGGATTTGTGATGAGGCTGCCAGGATCAACGATAGCGCTCATACGCCGTTTTAGAGAACTGGCCTCCTCGAACGAGCGACTCATGGACGAAAAGTTGATGGATCGAAAGTATGTGACTAGGTCTTTGCTGTTGAACAGGAAAGGGTGATCAAGAATGTTGCCCACGTCTTCTGTAGAGTCCGTTGTCACCCATTGTATCGGCACACGCATAATGTCCAGGCACTTGGAAAAGTATTGTACTTGGAATGCAGACCCTGCGGCAAGAATGTTTTCTTGGTCTAGATCTTCTCGCAATTAGTAACATTTTCTTTTTGACCAGCCTGATACAATACTTACATAAAGCTTCGATGAATAAGAGGGCGCCATGAAAGCTGCCGTCTTTGCAGAATTGCGCATTGCCGTCCCATTCGTGAAGCAACACAGCACGAGCCCAGTCAAGCAGTAAAGCCGGGAGGTGGGCGTCACGAAAAGCGCGCCCATCGTCCCTGTGCTCATGAAATTTCTCTCGGCCGTGATTTTCTACGTCGAGTTGATTCAACAAAAGGCCCATTACAAACTCGTCATGCTTCCGGCGAATTGCGAAGGCGAGAAAAATGCGACGCGCTAGCCGTAAGGCAAGACTATTCGAGAAGACATCGTCGTATTGCAAGCAAAGATCAGATCGGCATTGATCTTCTGCAGCAGAAGCAGCAGCGAATGCTATGCCTTTGGAGCGAAGAAGAGAGAGTTTGTGCATCGTTGTGGTATCCGTCACGGCCGGAACAAAAGCAGCCAACGCGTGAAGGCATATCGAGATGACGCATTCAGCCTGATATGGCGATAAAGCTCGCGATTTTCCCCCTTCCTTCCGATTCCCATCTCTTGGAAGTGAAAATAGACTAGCTGCGGACAACCAGAGGCTGTGAAGAACGAGGCTTGGCGAAACTCGCATGAGACGAACCATGCAGTACCACATGCATTGCGAATCGAACAAATATTTAGTGCCAGAGAAAGATGCAATCAATGAAGCGGGATCACTGAGAACGCTGAACAGGCTTTGCTCGTGGAAATCCTTCCATGAATTTTTACAAGCCGTATCTCTTGTCTGAGACGTCCGTTGTAAACACCCTTTGCCCAGAGGGCTCATCGAGGATGCCGAGGAGTTGCATTCAGCCTCTGTTACGGGATAGGGACTGTTCTCTGAAGTTTCATCTTCAAGATACACGTTGTAGATGAAGTCGACAATGTCAACATTGAGCCGTGATAACGCTTGCGGCAAGGGACAATCTATCGTGGCGGCTGGGTCGTCGAAGTCCTCTTCTTGTGTTTGACCAGCTGAATGTGGTTTCTGAATGTGGTCATGATTACTTCCGAGTCGAGCCGGTTTGGACTTCTCTTCTCTGGTACTCTCTTCGCCGTCTGATGAAGGTACAATGACTTCATCTGTGACGGAGGGGGGAAGCGGCACATTCTCGAAAAACGCTGGCTTGAATGTTATAGTAGTCGGCGATTTTGTTCTTTGCGATAGCTTATCAGGGTGGAATCCGGTCACACGGGTCGGCCGGTGAAGGCTGTTATTATCTGCTTCGGCTGTAACGCAGACAGGGTCGATAGACTTTCGACGGGCCATGTCGACTGTCGGCTTGGATCGGAAAGACGACTTCGAGTTCCGCTTAGGAGTAGACTGGTCTTTCTTACTACGAGACTTTGTAGCACCATGTGTCTCGTGGATGGACGATGGCTTGTGGGGGTTGGCTGACCACCCTTGAGGTTCCTCGTCATGGTCGTGTGCGTCATTAACCCGAAGTGACCGAGGGTCGGCTGAGGGTGTGGGAGTTGATTTCCGTATTGGCTGTGAGGAAGAATTCAAATCGACCACTTTCTGAGACAGAAAGTCGAGCGAAGTGGGAGTCAACCACTCAATCATCTTGAATGCGACAGTGCCAAACGTGGTAGCAGCAAAAGATCTGTAGTCTCGAGTGACTGGGCGCTCTGAAATGCGGATTTTTGTCGACTCTTGTGAGAGATTAAGTTGTGGGGTCGCACCATATAATTCTTCGTGTCGTACATCGCCATCTTGCGACTCGGAAACAGAGCGCTCGTTGAACCGGGCGTCGCTGGCCCTACTGGTGGTATTGAGGGAGTCGCCATCGGTCGGCTTCTGGCAACTAGGCTTTAGAGTAGGGCACTTTGAGAAGGCCAAATTGTTGACTGCTGGGGTAGTGCCCCTCAGCCGACGGAGTGATGGGCATATGCCCCTTTCCGAATTATCCTGGCTGGCTAGATGGACGGCCAGGGTCCTGGCGCTCGTAGGATTGTATCGTCGGATCGGCGCTTTACCAGCGAGGCGTTTCCGGCAGGTGAAACACGTTGATGTAGTACAGGCGATGTTGCCGCACCCGTCGCGCAGCTGATGAACGTAAAGTTGGACGAGGAGCTGGAAGTCGTGACGACGGCTGGCGCGATGGATGGCGTAGACCCGATGAGGGTTTTCGATGTTGCGGACAAAGGGTATCAGCTCGGGGGGCGCATCGGAGGGGAGTCTAGCGAAGGGAGCCTCTTGCCATAGGCCGGCAAATAGGTCATATCGGCTGTCGTACTCGTCGTCGGGGATGTGATAGCGACGGTGCGAGTCGTTGGGCTGGGGCTGGGGCTGCTGAGGTGCCTGGGCACTCATGGTAGTGGCAGGTGGCGGCTCATCAGGGGGTATTGGTTGAGGCTATTGTTTCCAGCAAAGGTGAAAGGAATTGCGGCCTAACGAATAAGAAGCAAACGCTGTTGATGGAGGTGGTGTAACTATGAATGGTTGGACGGAGGGATGGCGAATGAAGGCGATAATGATCGAGACGCGGGTATCCGTACTGTACTGGTAGGAGCACAGTGCCAGTTGGAGAAAGGTGCAGCGATTTTAGTTGTGGTGGCGGAGTGGCTTACCGCGTGGCTCAGCAGATGGCAGTCGGGCATACAAATTTCACGTAACAGCCTGCACCTACAGTAAGTATGTGGCAAGTTGCTCTTTGAGATAAATCAGCCTTGGAAGAAGTTATCAAGACAAGTAAATAAAATGTGCTCATGTATGGCAGAGGCAATTACCATTGGCATGAAAATTGCCAGAACTATCCGTACACAAGTTACACACAAACCGCGGACGAAAAATACACTGAGACAGTTAATGATGGCAGCACTCTCCCTAGAAGTTAATGGAACCTGTAAAGGGGTATGTGAAATATTCTGTATCCTTGTTATAAGTCCTGGCTTCATCTGGGGGATCGCGCCGTCCAGTTCAGTTTCCTGTGGGTCGTCAACTCTATCGACTATGAGGACTTCGTAGGAATTGATACTGATGCTGATAAATACAAACACGGCAAAAAATGGGAATTCCAAATTGTCCCGTAATGTAACCTGAATAATTTTTTACGTTAACCTAATTAGTATGTTTTTCTCTTCATTTCTAATATGTCGTCCAACATCTATCCGGTGAACCCGGTGACCAGCTTGTCGGAGAACTTGGCTCGTATTCTGGTATTACTAAACCTAGACTCAAGTGATGGAACTTTGCCTGAGTGTTTCTCTGAGGCTACATAACTTGGGATATCCTCAGACTGCTGATCAAGCACATTCGTCATATGCGGCAACCCAGGTATTTTGCTCCGCTTTTCAGGCCCTTCGCAAGCGGTAAGTGGAGGATAAAGTGACCCCGCCACCAAAAAAAAAACCTATCGCCACAAACGGCTGAATAATTTGTGCCCCGCGTCCCTGTCTCTTCGCTTCTCCAAAACACTTGACGTGGAACGCACAATTTCATCCCGTCATACAGCCAAAAACTGCTCGCAAATTGTGTCCTCTGGCATCGCAATATGGCGAGCAATCAGCCTGCAGCGGGCTCCGGGGCTGCGCCGTCGTCTCACCCGTACACGTGCAATACCTGCCAGGTTGCGTACAGAAATATCGACCTCCAAAAAGCACATATGAAAAGTGACTGGCAGTGAGTGTGACGATCCCTGGAGGTGAAAGAAAATCACGTTCTGACCACAAGCAGCCGATATAACCTTAAGCGCCGTGTCGCCACCCTACCACCCATCTCCGCCGAAGTCTTTACGGAAAAGGTCCTTCAAGCGCGAGCCGTCAATACTGCCGAGACCGACAAGGCATACTTCGAAAAGTCCTGCGCTGCATGCAACAAGACATACTACAGCGAAAACGCCTACCAGAACCATGTTCTGAGCCAAAAACATAAACAGAACGAGGCGGCTGCCGGACCCCGCAATGAGGAGGAAACCAAGTCCGTGATCAGCTCCACGTTTTCTCTCGGAGAGTCCGTTCCCGCTGCCAACAGCGGCGAACTTGACTCGGACGCTGAGGATGAGTTCAACCAGGTGATCAAGGGTCTCCAGGAGGCCAAACTGTCTCAGCAGCGCCCGTCGCCCGTGAAGCGCCCTCACAACCCTCCCCCAGCAGCGAGCCAAGATGCCGACGATGCTGCGACTGAGAATGGAACCGCCACCGGCACCCCCCATGAGCCAGTGTGGACTCTCAACTCTTGTATTTTCTGCAACTACGAGTCGCCCAGCGTACCGCTCAATGCCCAGCACATGGAAAAGTTTCACGGCATGTTTATCCCCGAAAAGCCCTATTTGACAGATTTGGACGGCCTGTTGCAGCAGCTCCAATCCAAGATCGGTCAGGGTCACGCTTGTCTGTTCTGCGACAAGGTGAAGAACTCGGTATATGCTGTACAAACCCATATGCGCGATACGGGGCACTGCAAGATCCCCTACAGCACCGAGGAGGAGCAGCTTGATATTGGTGACTTCTACGACTTCCGCTCGACATACTCGGACCCCGAAGACTCGGATAGTGACCAGGATATGGCTGAGGACGATGCTGGCGGTGCCCGCGTTTCCAAGGCCAAGGCCAACCGAGACGGAGAGAAGGAGACCGAGGATGGCGATGGGTGGGAGACTGACAGCTCCGCGTCATCACTTGATTCGGAAGACCTCACAGCCGTACCGGCAGAGGGCCACTTTCACCAATATGATAGACTCAGCAAGCACCCGCACCATGCGCACGATGATCCGCGGCCCAGACACCAGGCTGATGGCTGGCACTCGCGGGCGCATAAGCATACGCATGCCGTATTTTATGACGACTACGAGCTCCATCTGCCATCTGGAAAGTCTGTCGGACACCGCTCGCTTAACAAGTACTTCCGCCAGAACCTGACCAACTACCCCACTGCCGAGGAGCGCGCGGAGCGACTGGCGATCGAGGGTTCTGAGCGCCCCGGGTCTGACGACGAAGGCGACCGCCGTGTGGCCCGCCGGGACCGCAGCCGTGGCCGTGCAGTGGTACCAAGAGGAGCTGGTGGCCTTTTGGGAGCGTCGGACGATGCAAAGAAGGAGGTGCGCAAAGACGAGAAGCGGGCGCGCAAACTTGAGAACTTCCAGACAAAGAAGCGAAGCCTCAAGTACGGAGAGAACAACAACAACCAGAAACATTACTACTACCGCTACGATGGTGGTGGTTAGAGGATACATGAAAGCAATGATTATAGACTTGGGGAGGCGTTTATAGTGTTGTGCTTTACTTGATCAAAATGAACATGGTTTTCCGACACTTCTTACTGACGCAGCCCGTTTACATTGACGTAGAAGAACAGCTTGTGAGTGACAGGTGCCAAGACGAGGTGCGCCCGTCTCTTGTTCTGGCGATCATAGTGTTGGGGGATGATGCAACTGACGATCTTTGCGAAGGCCGAGCTTGTAGCAAATTACGAACAATGCCAGAACATCCGAAGACGTGGTGCACGCGCACAGGCGAACTCGGACTACACAATGCCCAACTCGCGGAGTCGCACAACCTGCAAGTCTTGAATGGATCGCGTGCCACGGCGAAGAAGGGAAAGATGACGCTGCACGGGTTTGCGCAGTGCGACTCTGCGACCATGTGACGATGGGCAGCGGGCCACCTTGATTCGCCGGGGCGGGCAAATGAAGAGCAACGCAAAAGGACTGAAGACAGAGCCAAGAAAAGCGTGTCTCGTTCTGTATTCGGTCCGACACCTTGGCGGTTTCTTTTCCGGGGGGGGGGGGATTAGACGAAGTATACTTGGCGCCGCCGGAACAGAAATGAAATTGCTGCAATGAGTGGCACGGCGTGGCGTGGCGCGCGCGTCGCCGAAGAGGCGGATGGATGGGCAAGACTGTGTGCAATTTACACCAAAGCAAGCAGACGAGAAGGCTGCTAGAGGGAAGTTTTCACGTCTTGTCTGGTTTTGGGAAATTGGCAGGCGTAATGGGCTGGCCGTAGTAATAAATGCCGTATGACGAGGGCATGGCGTTGTAACATCTGATGAAACGAAACATTACACCTGCATGGCGTGCTGCTGTACTGCTACTCTGTCGCAACCCTTGTATTGTTGTTACTTTTTGTCCCTGCACGACGCCAATGCGCTTCTTCCCCGCTCCCGCCACTTTTTTAGCATTCCAAGAATAATTGCCGGATTCTAATAAGCCATTGTTAGGAATGATTCGATTGGTTCCTCTCTTCCTCTTTAGCGTTGCCGCAACTAATAATGACGAATTTTAACATGCGGGAGTGCCACGGGGGAGTTTGCAGCAAGCCGCCTTCTCCCTTTTCGATCCCGATTTCACCCCCCTCCTGGTCCAGTCGCCCACAGTCTCACAATATGGACCTTTTCCTGTCTAATACCAATCTGCGGCCTGCCATTCTACATCATTGGTCGCCGCGTGGTGTTGCGGGGGAAAGGCACACGGACGTGACAAGGAGCGAACACTAAACGGGACAGTGATGTTCTTAGTCGGGCAAACGCAAACAGCCAACTGCCAGCAAACCGTCAACTGACAGCCAGCAAACAGGGGCCAAGCTGAGGAAGCGAAGTACTAACTTGTAAGGTAAGAAGCAGGAGGGTCCAAGTTTCACCTCACGAGATTCTGATGCGCCAAGTCAATCGCCTTTTCCCACCTCCCTCACCTCACCTCTCTACCTCTACCTCTACCTCTCTACTGCCCAGGTACATAGGTATTCTTCAAACCAACGAACCTGCCATGATCATTCGGTGACATCGCGTATTCGGGGGGGGGGGGGGGGGGGGGGGGGGGGGGGGGGGGGGGGGGGGGGGGGGGGGGGGGGGGGGGGGGGGGGGGGGGGGGGGGGGGGGGGGGGGGGGGGGGGGGGGGGGGGGGGGGGGGGGGGGGGGG